>VCRD01000839.1:83124-104585 GCA_006783055.1 Trinorchestia longiramus
CAGAGGCAAGAAAGAAGGTAACCCAGAGCCAAAAAAGGAGGTAATCCAGAGGCAAGAAAGAAGGTAACCCAGAGGTAAGAAAGAAGGTAACCCAGAGGCAAGAAAGAAGGTAACCCAGAGGCAAGAAAGAAGGTAAACCAGAGGCAAGAAAGAAGGTAACCCAGAGGCAACTCAAGCTTGAACACACAGAATGGAACCCACTCTGAGCAAGGTTTTCCTCAAGAGGGGATGGACGTAGGCGGGGTTGATGACAGACAGCTTGGCGAGAAGGGTGACGGCTGTCTCCCTGATCTCGAGGCTCTCATCACTCAGTGCCAGCACGAGGGCGTTCAGGTTCTCAGGCTGGGCCATGTGCACAGAGAACGCGTCGTCTAGGGACGCCAGTGCGCACAGCCGCACGTCGCTGTCTGCACAAACATGCACACAACTCCACAGGCCGGGGTCTCATGTCAGGGGTGTCATACTCTGACATGCACACAACTCCACAGGCCGGGGTCTCATGTCAGGGGTGTCATACTCTGACATGCACACAACTCCACAGGCCGGGGTCTCATACTCTGACAAGTTAAAAGCAACAGCAAGTCATTCGCCGTCCCGTACAATTCTAAGAACGTACGACGGAAAGTTCAGCAGTTGTACACGTTAGTCTAATAGTGTTGAGCATCATCAAATGACGTCGCAACTGTAACTTAAAAACTCCTTAGATTTTACTTTTAATTCAAATTGTTTCCCTATATACAATCAACCGTGACACCTAGTTCAAACAAATAAATGAAAGCTCCTTCCAAACATCAAACCGTGTGAGATGAATTACAATAGACAGTCCACGTGTAGCTCACCACGCTACTATCAAGACAAATGCTGCATTTTTTAGAACAGCTAATAACTAAAAATACACGTATTTTACAAGAGGATTACAGATCAGTTCGATTTAACTTAGAACTTTGCTTTACCCATATCCGTGACGCTGAGCCAGAGCACTCGAGACACGTGTTCATAGACGATGGTGGCATGGAGGGGGTGCTGGGTGGAGTGGTCGTTGCAGAGGGGAGTATACCTGGGATGAGGGTGCAGAGGGAGCCCAAGACTACCACTCTCACACACAGGTCGCAACAGATGACAGATGGTGGCAACCGCCTCCAGCCGCACCTCCTTGCTGCTGTGCGACACGTACTGGTCGCTGATGTGTCGGATCACTTGTAACAGCCATGGACCCGCTGCATAATATTCAACTCATTACTTCAATGAACCTTGCACAATTTTCAAAGTAGTATTCAGTCAAACACTTGACTCAAACCTGATCTAATATTAGATGGTAATCATTGTGAAAATATTTATGTAAACTGTGGCTACAACTGCTATAGGTCTGATCAAATTAGATTCACCTAAAATGAGGGTATAATTTGGTCTGGAAATCTCATTGCCTTGTCAGAATATTTAAAGAAACCTTACAATAAACAATTTCCGAGAAATTTTAGAAGAACGATTGTACGAATGTAGAAATCAATAATGAGATGCAAAAAATAGATAGAAATATTCTTCACAAACGCATACAGGTCTTGAGCTTACTACCCAATTCAATACAAAAATTGACGTACAACTGTCAATAGTGATGCCTATTCTAAAGTGCGGGAAGAAAAGGTCGAGATGGCGTTGACTAATTCGTATCCTGTCATGCACACAAGCACAGAGAAAACAATGAACTAACACTGAGGAGGAACCCTATTTATCCAATGGAATGTTACAGTATTTATACCAGACGTCATGTTCAAAATTGAAACGCGCGAAAAAATAAGATTATGGTTTTTTACTATCACACACTCCAGACGTGAAACCCAGCTATCATCAAACGTTCAAACATCAGACCTGACGGATGTTTGTAACTGGCACAAATTGCATCAAATGCACAAGCGTCATTTCAAACCCATACAGATAATACAATACTGAGTAGTATAGGGTACATGCGCTGGACTCGGCACTGGACGAAGGGAACAGTAGAAACTGGAACCAAACACACCAACTCCCGCACTGCCCAGCTCCAGATGTCGACAGTTGCATGGAAAATTTTGAAAGCTCTGAAGCTGCAGACATTCTAGTACAACAGCTCACCTGTGTCTTCAAAATCAAAGGCAGCGAGGGTCTTGAGAGCGAGCACGATGGTGGACACGTGGTGCAGCTCGGAAGCGGAGGGAGTGGCAGAGAGAGAGGGAGAAATGCCGCCTCTCTGGATTAGAATGCTGGATAGCAGCCGCAGTAAGCCATCGCTGATGTGACTCTGGATAGATTAATTATAGTTCAAAAAGTGGCGTATCAGAAGTGATGCGAGAAAGTGGTGTATCAGAAGTGATGCGAGAAAGTGGTGTATCAGAAGAGATGGAAGAAAGTGGTGTATCAGAAGCCTTTGCAAGATAGTGATGTATCAGAGGTGATGCGAGAAAGTGGTGTATTAGAAGCTGTGCAAGATAGTGGTGTATCAGAAGTGATGCAAGAAAGTGATGTGCAGAAGAGATGCAAGAAAGTGGTACAGTGAATATCATAAGATTTTTCAAGATCTTAATAATTCTTTATGTTTTCCTGGGTAATACTCAAGGTACATTTCAAATAGATATGTAAACACGAGTTTCATCGATTTAAGAGAAGCAGAAAGTGATAAATCAGAGCACTTCGTTAAACGCAGAATACTTTGCCAGAAAATATTTTTTTTTTGCATTGAGTAGATTGTTCACAGGCATCGTCTCTATAGCTAAGGAGAGCAATAATTGTAGAAGAACGGAGTTCTACATACAGATGAAACAAACTTCTCAGCTCTCCCACTTCTAAGGTTTCATTAAAAAAAATTTGTAACTTCCTTCACAACACGAAATGCAAAAACTATAAATATTTGCATGTGAAGTTATACGAGACAAGAATTGAGATAATTAAACTGAGTTCTTTCTTAATAGCATGATGCCAAATACAAACTCTAGCCCGTTCAACCACTTGTCCTGACAAGCTAGGTTCTCGCTGACACTACACTAAGCTTATTGTACATTAAAGCAAAAGGTGGAATAAGAATTAAGCCGTGCAAACGGTCAACAAAATGCGCAATTTATCAAATTTAGAAGAATAATTCGAGTGCAGTTATTATTATGCACAAATAGAGGTGCGAAAAATTTGTTTGAGAGCGAAAATGAGGGCTAGATTTAAGTTGAATAACAGCAAATGACGGACTCGTTAAAGCGAGGAACACAATCACGCCCTAGAAGTTTCTTGAGAACGTTGAGACTTGAGTCCTCAAAGCTAAATGTGACAAAGAGTTGGAGAGGGAGGCAAAGGGTGGAAGAGGGAGCAAAAAGTGGGAGAAGACAAAGGGTACTTTACGCTACAATGTAACCAAAGGGCTACAAATAGAGTCCTACTGATGCCAAAGGGCATCAGAGAAAGGACTCTAGCTTACCTTGAGAGAGGGCAGGACTCTGGCAAGCTCCTGCATGCAGAGGGCGAGTGTGGGGGAGAGCCCAGAGGCCAGAATGGGGTCCAGGAGGATCTCTATGGTGTCCTGAGCAGCGTTGGCCTTGGAAGCAGCCCCTTCGATCTGGGCAGGGGAGGGTGGAGGTGGGTGATGCTCCAGGGCCAGGAACTCAGGTAGGGGTGGGTCAGGGCCCAACGAGTGGGCCACCAGGCTCAGGCACACCAGCACACTGGGCTCAACTGTGATGGGACCTCGCTTTCTGTTCAGTGACTCCTACAAGTAGTGAAAGAAATTAAAATAAGATTCCAGCAGAGTTAAAGAAACATTCATAGCTCCCTCATAATAGAGAATTAATATTTTATGAATAGGCTATGAATGCAATAAAGAATAAATAATCAAATGAGACAGCGGACGATAAAAATAGCTTAAAAAAAGCGAATCTGACATACATATTGAGGTGTCGAAAAAGCGGTTCTATTTTAGAGGAAGTTTAAGATCGACAAAAACGGAAGCCTATTAGGGCAACTCAACGTTTTATTGCTTATGAAGATAATTAATAAAAGAAAAGTCTATTACCTGTCCAGTAAGTAACAAACTGCAACCTAAGAACATTTCTTGTCTTATTCTCGCTACCGTATAAATTATGAGCCATTAATTCTACAGAAATGCAAAGAAAATAGGAGACATTAACACTAATCCACTGAATAAATTACGAGAAACTATACATGAAGTAACAAGGCATTGTAAATACAGACCGAGATTACAACAACGCACATTTCTTAACCGTAACACGTGAGTTCAGATTAAAATCTCTAACACACACAGAAACACTGTTAAATGATGCCAATAATAGCTACACGTAAAAAACTGTAACAATAAACAACGAGAAAGCTCAGGTAAAACAGCGTGTGGCCAGGGTCCTCTGATGTTGGGTACCTTTGTAGGAATGGCATTCTTGATGGTGGAGAGAATCCTGGGCACCATAGCGAGGGTGGCGGGCCTGCAGGCGATGGTCAGGAGTCCTAGACACACAAAAGCCGCCGGCTTCTCTTTGTCTTTGCCGTTGGCCAGGGCCAAGCAGTGCGACATGTACGCCTCCAGGTGTCCGCTGCACAACACAACAGCAATGCATGTACAGAACGCGGCCTCTGAACCTACTGTCCTATACGCATACATGGCGATAAAATTCTATATTCGTCAATTCATTGTTTCATGTAGTAGTAGTAGTAGTAGTAATACAAATTTGCTAACGCTTCAGTGGCTCAGATTACATTGGGCCGAAGGTCTTACAATTCCGATGTTCAGTTTATCCATTAAAATATTATAGTGATGACTTAACGGCTGGACTAAGGTTTGAATTGTAAGACTTTCAGCGCGATTTAGTCTGAGCCACTGAAGCGCTAGCAACCTTATATTATTAATACTACTACTACTTCTATTATTATTACTACTACTACACGATTGCTCGTCCATACGGAAAGTACTATAAAAATAGATATAATGTGTCCTGTAATAGAGATGTGCCAAACACACGAAGTAGCGGCAATAAGGTGGATTTTGAAGCTATGACAGTCAGATCTATTGGCTCATACGGTACCAATCTGCTCCGATTGAGAACATAATAAGATTACAAGCTACAGAAACAAATACAGTATAAAATATTGAAACAATTCTAAACCTTAAACTTTTTACTGAAACTTGAACTCGCATTACTAAGATCATCATAACTGCAATTCTCATCAGACTCGTCTGAGTCTACAATATTAGCATTAAAAAATA
The DNA here is from genome assembly GCA_006783055.1 of Trinorchestia longiramus. Lineage (NCBI taxonomy): Eukaryota > Metazoa > Arthropoda > Malacostraca > Amphipoda > Talitridae > Trinorchestia > Trinorchestia longiramus. The sequence continues at coordinate 88,355 of VCRD01000839.1, forward strand.
ATGTGCATTTTTTTAGTGCATAAAGAAGCTATTACTGAATTTGGCCCTTCGAGAACACTACACTACTCGCAGACCATCAAGACCCACTGAGACACAATATCAAGATGCAAAGATTGACAAAAGTAATGAACTACAATGTAACCATAATATACTACAATACATTATTCAATGTAAGACTAGATACCATTAAATCCAACAATTTTGTGTCAATCTATAATTCAGCAAAAACCTAGATATCAGTCCTACAGTTTTATGTGTCAATCTAGAATTCAATATAAGACTAAATACCAGTCTTACAGTTTCGTGTGTCAACCCAGAATTGAATATAACACTAGATACCAGTAATTCCTACAGTTTTGTGTGGCAGACGCCCAGCTTGGTAAGACACAAATAATAAATCAGTTCAACGTAACACTAAGTGGAAGGAAGCATTGCACGAGATGACAAGACACAACCAACAGACCAGGCAGTGAACTCAGCAGGTCTGAAGGCAGCAATACGAGGCAGCAGCTTCAGCAAGCTCGCCTGCACCAGAGAACTCCGGATGCCACGAAAGCCAGACATCTGCAGCGGTAACACATGTGTAAGTCATAGAGCTTTTCTCATCTTGTATACCTGGAGCTGCACGAAAAACCGAGTTTTCTGATTGTTTTGAAAACTCAAGTCAAGCTTTTCTCAAGTTGCATAGCTGGAACTGCATGAAAAACTATGTTTATTATCATTTTAAAAACCTCACAAGCTTTTTTCAAGTTCCTAAACCGGCTTCAAATTGCATGAATGGATCATGTTTTATAATCACTTTGGAAATCTTAGACAAGCTTTCTCACGTTGCCAAAATAGCTGAAGCTGCATGAAAAAATAGTATTGTCTAATCATTTCATTAATTTGAGATAATAATATCAAGAGGAAACTCATTCATGAGTGAATACCTTCTCTTTACACCGCGCAAAGTGCCTTTACGAACGAAGTGCAATATTCAGACATTGGGCACCAGAAGATATTCAGAATTTTGACCGAGCGTCAAAACTCGTAACGGAACACATAAGCCTTCAAATCGAAACATTCATATTGAAAACGAAAAAAATGAGTAAACTACGTTCACTACAAAAGCTGATCATGTGACGTCTTCCTTTAAACATAAATCTTTAACTAACTGTGCTCTATTACGTTTAGGGAATATTATGAATAGACAGAACGAGTTAAAATGCTGAGCCGGAGAGACATGTAAAGTAAACCACTTCAAGGAATGTTAATAATCATATTGCTCATTTTTACCCCACTCTCGAAGAAGCAAAACTTTTCCAATAGCTGCAACTTAATGGAAGTGATTTACACGAAACAGAAATATGATCATCAAGTGTTCCACATAGAAGTGTCCATAAGTTATCAATTCTTTTAAATAGGTACGTGAACGCCTTACAATAAAGATAGGCTGAATAATGAAAATCGTACGGATTTTTTACGAGTGTTATCTGGCCCAGAGTTGAGCGGCAGTCCAATTATTACATGCATGTTCCATTCAAATATACTTTCCATTGTGAGGTGCAGATCTTCTGTCTCTAGTCGCACTACAAGAAAGGCTGGTTCAAGCTTCACAATAAATGATAACCACAATATATCATATACCGAACTAAAAGAGTAGAAAAGAATTAGTTCCATAAGTACTATATTGAAACTGTAGTATAGAAAACTAGAGCAATAACTACACTAGTGCATGCATGTGAGCTGGTGAGAGAGGCAGGTAGAGGGAGACGCACCAAATTGCAGAGGTCGGTGTAGTTGCCGTCCACCATCGTCCTGATGATGTTGCTCTCAACTGGCCGGTCGCTCTCACTGTAGTAAAGCAACGGATGTGTTAGTGCACTGATAACATTAATAACCACTTCCAAAATGTTATCAAAAATAGACAAGACAGAGTGTGGTACTAAGAGATGACCAGCTGGTCATGCACTCACCTGGACAGAGGGTGGTACTGAGAGGAGATGACCAGCTGGTCATGCACCCACCTGGACAGAGTGTGGTACTGAGAGGAGATGACCAGCTGGTCATGCACCCACCTGGACAGAGTGTGGTACTGAGAGGAGATGACCAGCTGGTCATGCACCCACCTGGACAGAGTGTGGTACTGAGAGGAGATGACCAGCTGGTCATGTACCCACCTGGACAGAGTGTGGTACTAAGAGATGACCAGCTGGTCATGCACCCACCTGGACAGAGTGTGGTACTGAGAGGAGATGACCAGCTGGTCATGCACCCACCTGGACAGAGTGTGGTACTGAGAGGAGATGACCAGCTGGTCATGCACCCACCTGGACAGAGTGTGGTACTGAGAGGAGATGACCAGCTGGTCCAGGGAGTGTGATGTAGGCAGGCCCATGCTGGAGGAGTTTGTCCCACGTAGGCGCTTCAGCAGCACAGACACACCCTCCTGGAAGCAAACAAAAAAAATTAATTTATGTAAAACACACATTCTCGCTCATGTGTGTAATGAAAGTTCATTCAAAAGAATACGAATGAATTAAAGATAAGCTCAATTTTACATCACGTGAATGGAAACATTAGCACTAAAATGTGTGAATCCAATGCTGTTATAATGGAATGGAATGGATGTAATCTTATTTCGAGTACATCATTTACAGTCAGCGATGATGAAACATTATTACACCTTTCACCTATCATAAAAGTAAAATATTCAGTTAAATTAAATCATTCACTTAATATTTTTCTAAATACCTTTAATTAAAATTCATGCACAGCTTTACACTATTACGTCATGGGCAAAGCACAGACGTTAAAAACCAACTCTGGTAAAAAATCCATGAAGTCCCGTTAAGTTGACGTTCTATTTCAGAAGTTATTTCAAGATTCAAGGACTTGAGTCGCCAAACGTCGCTATGTCCTATAGGTGATAGCATATACATCCCATTTATTAGGACTCCATTCAGGGAATAAATATTTATACGTCAAGTAACTTCAATCCTAAAGGCAGCCACTTAACACTTCTGTTCTTCCTAGGGGTGTATGAGTACTTACAGAAAAAGAAAAAAACGTCCATAAGAGAATTTCCCGAGATAAATCAATAATCATAAGAGAAAAGAATGAAACATGGTAACAGAAACGGGCGGTTTTTCCATTCTTGGGTCGCTATCCAAGTCCCATGCCGTCTAAAGTTAAGGCATCAATCACGCACAGGCACCTTAATCACACACAGCCATTTCAGTCACGCTTACGTACCGCAATCAAATATAAAATTTGTTCATCTTCAGGTAGCTCATAGTAACACTGCTTGAAGTCTAAGAAGGGAGGAAGAAGTTATAATGCTCAAAAACAGCCGTTTCGTATTTATAGCACGCGACCGACGTTGAAAATTTACATTTACAATAGAATGATGCGGGATAGTCCAACAAGATAAAATATTGTAACACACTAAATTTGGCAAAATGAAGTCATGTAAAACTATCAATAAAAGGCAACGATACAGCTATGAACATTTTTTTTCATTCTCAAGTTTCAGTGTGCCGACCGACCTTCTTAGGCTGCGGGGACTGGTAACGAGTGATGTGCTTGAGGAGCCTGGTGTGCGCCTCCCAGGCTGCGTTGGCATGCTTGAGCAGAGCGCTGAGCAACAAGAAGGTCACGTGCAGCCTCTCCTCCCTCGTGATGTGTCGTGGCACCGCTGCCAGGTGCTCCCCCGCCCGTGGATCCTCCAGGCCACGTAGGATCTCGTGCACACACGACGTGTACCTGCACTCCACAATTCCTTGTCAGAAAACGTACGCAACATGAAAACATGGTAGACGTACAGAATTTGGGTTTGGAAGTTCATCTATTAATGATTGAGCTTGATTTGTGTTACAGTGATGGAAAGCCTCACCACTGGGGAATGTTGGGCTCCTTGGACTCCCTGTGCAGCCCTACAGTCAGGGCCACCGTGATGGCCGCCACGCTCTCCTCCCGCACGCTCGCATCGCTGTCCCAGATCCCAAACTCCAGGATCACAACGAAGAAACGCTGTAATTCAGTGTAAAATTGTGGTCATTAAGTAATGGATCATCTATACAGCACAACACGCTGTCCCAGATCCCAAACTCCAGGATCACAACGAAGAAGCGCTGTAATTCAGTGTAAAATTGTGGTCATTAAGTAATCGATCATCTATACAGACAATTCTTATGGTTCCTGTCAAATACAGGCACATGGTTCATCATTGTAGGTATACTAGATGCCTGTTTATGGCACATCCAAAATTTGTCTCAACACTAAATGCTGACCCTCCAATAAGAAAAGTATATACCAAGATGTTAAATTGTAATAGGAATTAAGGGAAATGTGGACTACTATAAGGTACAAAAATATTACAGATTTGAAGAGAAGCATGCACTACATTAAAAATGAAGAAACATTTCCATTCGAGAAAATGTTCTGTTCAGCATGTTAAGCTGAACAAACATTTCCGGAACAGAAAATATTCCTTCAAGTATATTCAACTTTAAAATACAAACACTGTTACTAGATAATATCAGTACTTTTCAACGCTATTCTACAAACATGAAGAAGAATATGTTTCATGAATATGAAGCAATTAAATCGAGCTGAACAAGAAGATTCTGTATGGGAATGCCCACATCCACTTACTTTGATTTGTTGGTAGAAGTGCGAAGGAACTGACAAGCAGAGCTCTTTCACTAGTTGAATCTGCAAACAGAATTAGGTGTGGCGTGATAACGCTAATTCGTGAGAGAAGTCAAGCCTTTTCAGTACTTGGAAATTATCAAATGAAAGGATTTAACATAGTTGTATACCTACCTACCTACCGAGGCCATGGAAGAAAGCCATTAACTAGAAACAATTATTGAGATGTGAAGTGGACAAAAATTACTACTACAGAGCCCCAATATTCTACACTCAATTAAAATAATTGTCAAAAAGACATGCTGGATCGTTCTAAACAAAGAATCATTGTAAGGGGTAACGGGAAGCTGAAATGTTCAATTTCTTTTCAGAATTAATTACAAATCTTCTAAGTAGCAGGAAAGTTTAGAAAATGGTATTCAACAAATAACAACTTATCTTTATGTTTATTTCTCGGAAAAACTAGCATTGAATGAAAACACCACCAAAATAAAATAGTTTGAGCTTACACCAAGCTTTCTCCTGGTTTCGTCCATTTCGATGAAAGAGAAGCATTTCTGCAGGAGCATCTCGACGCCAGTGGCTGTGGGAGCTCCAGACATAAGCAGCAGCCGTCCTAGTGCCTTCACAGCCAGCTCTGACACGCCACTCTCACAGCTGTGGGCACCGCACACCGGGGTATGGCGTGAACATTGCACAGTTAAAGGTGTAAAGAAGCAGTAGTTGTTATGCTAGTATAATTTAATCCATAGGTTTAACTTTCTTTGATCTCCTCAATCAACTAACTGTTTTTGAAAAAGTTCCTAGTTTTAAAGACAAAAAGGTGCATCATGAAAATGTACTAGTTTTAAATTGATCTTTCACATCCACACATGAAAATTTCTTTCAGTGTGTGATGATTAATTTGGAAAAGATGTATTGTAGTTCAGTCGTTGCCAACAACCAACAGATCAAATTTTGTAGTTTATTAACATATCAAACAATCTTTGCACTCTACCTACTAGCCCCAAAAGCAAATAAAAATCCAGTAATCACACTACATATACAACAGGGGTTCTCAATTACTACGTGTCAAACGTTCTGACGATGGTCTTAGCTTAATATATGATTACTATAATATTATTATAGAAAGTAAATACTATTGTATCAGAATAGAACTCACTTTCTAATACATTTTAATGACAATTTTCTTTCAAGACGAGGTATTGGGGTCCAAACAATAGCACTCGGCGGTCCGGATTTGTACCGCCAATTAAATCCCACTGTTATACACCTTTTTCACAAAATTTGTTAATAAAGCACTTGAAATACACAGATGCAAATGGAGCCATGTTAAAGGTTAAAAAAGACCACTGAGTTTTATTTTAGGAAGTTAAAATAAAGACCAGAAAACCTCCTCATTCTTTATTATCCTTCAGCCTGATCTTAATCTTCTTCTTCAATCTTCTTCAGCCTGTAAAGTTAGCTTAAATTCCCCATGTTCCAACTTTGCCCTTTTCTCTTCTTTTGCATCACCATTCAAAGTGAAATAACTGAGACCAATTTAGTAAACTCAAGAGAAATACAAGCTACAGACACAAAATAACAAATGCTGCTGATACAAAAATCGTGATGAGATTGGTAATACAAGCAACAGACACAAAATAACAAGTGCTGCTGATACAAAAATCGTGATGAGATTGGTAATACAAGCAACAGACACAAAATAACAAGTGCTGCTGATACAAAAATCGTGATGAGATTGGTTATACAAGCTACAGACACAAACATGGCACATCATAACAAATGCTGCAGATACATACCTGGTGATGAGATTGGTGAGAATGTTATAGGAGCGGCTCAGTGACTGCGTCTTCTGCCCCTCATCGATGTCCATGAGACAAACTGTTGTTAAAGGACGAGGCATAAGCCACAGTGCAAGTGAAGTACTACATACATACATAACAATGGTCATCCCTCATCACATTAAAGCAAATAAGGATAGAGAAGATAAACAAAAAGAGATAAAAATTCAAGTTTCACCAGTATAATTTTCCATAAAAATTAATAAACTTAAAAATTAGTAAATAAATATACTGTTAGCCTTTTAATGTCATTTATGAGATTGAATATATATTAAAGAAATGAAAAAATCCTTGTGAAAGAAGAATATTAGTAACTCTAGCATTTCAGTAGACAGGTAAATACAACATCAGTAGATATACCAGAATGCAACTACTTTCAAAGTGCAAATTGATCACAGCCTTTAAATTAAAATACAGTTAATTACATTTGCTAAATATTTTTGCACAAAATTAAATGATCACTCAATCAAATCAAAATTCATGAACCAAGTTTAAAGTCATCAATAATTCAAAATAGAAAATATATTTACAGTAAATTTCTTTAAACATTTAAAAAATCAAGAAATCAAATGAAAATTTAATCAATAATCAAAGTAGATAAATTAAGAAACACATTTTGACTAGAACTTTTGACAATAATTAAATAATCATTCACCTAATAGAAAATACAAAAAAAATTATTCTATCATATTAAAATTTGTTTCTACTATCTGTTTTATATATATATATATACATATATAAATATTTGTGAATTTTTATTCTCTGTAATCCTAATTAACCATAATGTTCAAAAATATGAAATAAATTCATTAACTATCTCTAAAATATTTCCTTTAAAACAATGTTAATTTGTTGGTCATTCACAATAGAAAAAAATTGCATTTTCAACATGCATTCCAACACAAAATTTAAACATCAATCTTGATGAAATTTATACACACACTTGCTACAGCCCCGTTAACACAAATATCCAACAATAACAATGATCAAGTTTCTCACAAACAACAAATAATAGAAACAGATTCTGAGAAGCAAATTATCAAAATTGTTTAGCTTACTGATGGCATAAATGGCGCCTTTCTTCTCATTTGCCTCCTTTGAGGTGACCATGTTGAAGATGTGTCCATTGAAATCATCCAGGAAACTGATGAGAGCATCCACAGATATCTGAAAATGAACCAAAATGAGATTTTTATGGAAAATTAAGCAGCACAAAGTACTAAACCTTTAATCTATCTTACTGCATCCTAGTCCCACAAATCAAAAACCTATTTTTATAAAGTTTTGTTCAGATGCAATAGAGGTTCAAAAAAAACATTATAAACAATCATGTTGTATCTCAACAATAAAGGCTCTAAGTGATGATTGAGCTATTAAATTTCATTTAAGGCAAAATTATAATTAAAGTGCTACTAATTCTCAAGGACAATACTTGACTTATACCTTTATTTAGTTTTTTCCTAAAACTACATCAATGGCATAAGTGTACCAGCAGCTCCAATGTCATAACTTTATTTTGTTCACTCTTATACTTTTTGAAGCTTTGAACAGCATTAAAATCACATTATTTAATATTCCCTTCATTTTTCACAAGCTAGAATGTATTGTCAAATTAACAGTTAAATTGTAGAGAAATAAATATGAGTTTACAATTGTTATATCAGAACATTTTCTGCCTAATATCAGGATGTACTTATGAATTTCTTATGTAAAATGAAACACTTGACTGACACATACTCTTTCATAATCTCATGAATAAATATATTAAATCAAATTAACACTGTATACTCTAAATGCTAATTGAAAATATGGCATGTGCTGAAATCATATGACCTATTCAAGCTTATATTCTTCTAAATAACAGCAAATAAGTGCAAAACTATCAATATTTAAATCATTCATTTTTCTCACATAGAAACAAATGCATATTTATAAATTTTCAGATGGCATATTATTAGAGATATAAAGTTTAGAAACTTTACATAACAGATGTCTCCACAAGCAAAGCTTTCAATAAGGCCTACTACAGTACTTGCACATTAAAATAAATAACCTCCAGCTGAAATTTCTTTCACAAGTTTATTATATGCTATATATATTTTTTCTAATTAGGCACATTCATTACATTGATTCTAACAAATATAATTACTTCTCTGAGCTCAGTGAAGACATAGCGCTGCAAGTCATATGCAGTCCGGACTCGTCTCTCTTCATCTGATGATTTGAGTCCCGCAAGGAACTCTTGCATTCGATTCACAGGCATTCTGACTGGCCAAAGCCAAGCTCTTCAGACTTGTCACCTCATACGCATAATTGACAGCCTACACAAAATAAATTACAACAGGCCTTATTACTGAAGTGTCATCCCAAGTGTATCACTATTATTATCCTCCTGGAAAGAAAAAATAATTCACACATTAGCAAGTCTCCCATACTGGAAGTAGTCAATTAATATTTTGAAGTATTAGATTACAAACATATAGGAGCAGATAAATCTCAGTACACTACTTTTTCTAGATATTCTACCAGAATTAATGAAAACAAATGTGAATTAAAAATACTCATTAATGACTACAGTTACCTACTGCAAGACTAATTCAATGCTATTGAGAATCTAAATAGTAAACCTCAGTCTCAATCGAGGGTCGAAGGTGCCAATACAATCCTATCACCTATAGTATTTGTCCTTACACTACACAAGACAGAAATTAATTTCAATTAAAAAATTAAAATAATTACCCCATGAATTGACAGAGAGGTTAACTAACTTCAAAATCTTAACGAAACATGGGGTTAAAGTTAATTAACAACCAATTAAATTTATTTCAAAAAGTCGAGATGCACATGTAAGTGAGATCGTACGTTGCAGTTGTTGGCATATCAGTCCATGTGAAAAGACCATGCATGGAGAAGTAAAATGGGCATCGACAAGACGGTGGCCAAAACCCAAAAGCACTAGGTCGGAATGTAATACAGCATTGCCTCTTGATAAAAGACGGAGAATATCATTCACAGGCAAGTAATGTACCAAAGGCTTGAATAGATAAGTGTCACTGGGTCCCAGTGAATATAAAACCCGGCTCACACTAAAAAGCGGACCCACTGAAAATGAAACATAAAATATTGAAAAACTTCACTTTAATGCCAATGAAGTAACTGTATCTATCTTATTTAATTATAACTGCAAATATAGGAAAGAAATAAGAAATTATACTTCGTTTTCAATCAAGTATACAGTACAGATAGATTGGATTTTCAATTCTTAATGCTAAGATCTTAGTACTGATGATGCTCCTAGCAACTAGAATTAAATCACTACGAGTATTAAACGCTCGATTTCATACAGTGATCGATTGACTCAAGTCCTGCTGGAAATGGCCAGTAAGTCACTTTTAGAATTCTGCCAAAAAGTAGGCACACGATGTTTCAATCCTACGTGATGCCATGTTTATTATGAAAAATTAACTAGCAAGCGATGAACTTCCCGATAAATAATGGGCACCAACAGAAGAATGACTCATTTTTGACGTCATTTGTTTGACCCCAAGTCACATTTTTACATTATTTAAAAATTACAATAATGATGGCGACTTACAGTATTACTTTCAGGTCACTGCTCGTGAACAATTGCGCGTATCCATGCGCTGCGCTGAAACGTGCTTTCTACGTTTGACTCCATTGAATTAGAGTGACCTTCCAACCATAAACAGCGGCGGTTCCTGCAAAAATTTTCCTTCTATTTCTCAGTAGCGCCTGATTAGCAGGTCAGACATTATAGGCTCAGTCTTCTCAGAAGTTGCGTGAACGCAAGCGAGAATGCGGGCTGGGGAACTACGTATATACCAACCGCAACGCAGGGCACTGTGTTCATGTGCCGTTCATTTTCCTTGTTCAACTAAACGATATAAACTGAATCGTTTTAATCATAAAAAACTACTTAAGATCATTTAGTTATGACACCTAAAAAATTTCCAAAACTTCTCGTTAGAGAACGTTTTTTTTATTAATAAAACGAGACTCTGTACAACCAAACAAGCTGTAATTTACGCAATGAGGCGGAGCTTCGGCACAACCATTGTGAGATCAGGTGTTATTGTCACTATACAGCTCAGCTGAGTTAGTGTAGAGTGTGTGGGTGAATGAAATAAGACGAATTAATTCAGTCATTATAAAGCAGGCGCGATACTGACACTCATAGTTACTGATGACAGCAATCATACTAGTTTCTTAAAAAAGAACTTGTACAAATATTTTTATGCTATCAACTATAGTTCAGAACTACAACTTAATCATAGTTGATAATCTTCTGGAGTTTAGATGATGGGTAAATATCATTCCTATTTGACAGTATTAGGTCTACAAACGGGATTTTTTCAGAAAATTTCCAATAATTCAAGTTTATTATTTTAATAGGCTTATGTTCAGTAGTACTTTATGTAGCCCATTCACGAATCTCCGGTAAATAAATTCAGTTCAAGTCACAGGCATTTTCTATAGTACACAGCCATAAAACCGCAGGACTCTACATTCAAAATAGCTACAAAAATTGTAGTCCTACTGGATCAGATATGACAGAATTACTTTTTGTTATAATTGTCATAGTGATGGATGTTAACAAAATTTGAGTTTAACTAATTCTTTTTAAGCAAAAAACAGTAATAAGGAACATCTTACACGAAGTCTGTAATTTATACTCAATCATCCGTTGAAATGCACTGACATTTGTCCACTTGTGCTTCGTCAGTAACGCATAGCCTCCTGAAAAAATCAAACACCGAATTTACTGATGGGTTACATTTACTATGAGAATGAAAACGTCATGAGAGCAAAGGTCTCTCTGCAATTTTAGTCTCGTCATTTATGATGCACTGGCAATGCAAAATAGACAATATGCTAACACAGGAGCATAAAAATTGCTTAGATCATCTCGCCTGACGTATTTGAAGATAAGCCTTAGTCTACCACGTAGTTGAAGACGATCTGTCATGCTCTCGAAGCCCTCCTTCACAGATGCTCTACGCGTCTACACACATTGTTAAGTAGATAGAGGCCTTGGCAAAGTACAACGTCATTTCCGCCTGTCCATTCGAGGAAGTCATTGTTTCATTACGTTCCACTTTCAGGTCCTGTGGAGACTTTACTAAAAGCTTTCAACAGTCCCAAGTCCCAACTGAGAAGATAGAGTGGCGAACACTTTAAAAGAAAAATGAATTCATAGATTCCTTAGATCCCCGGGTTGTCTATTAGTCCTGAGGTTCTTAAAAGATTAAACCTATAATATTGTCGTGATCATACGTATTTAAAGCGTTTGTTATCAATCACCTATTTATGTTTGTTAAATTTATACTTTTACTGCAAGAGCTCTTAAATCTATACATAAATCATCGTGTGACGCTTCTTTAAAACTTATCACGGTTTAAGGATCTCACAACAATCCGAGTTTGATGTTTCTAGATGGTTTACGTTCACCTTAAATACCTGGACATTTACCAAGAAACCGTACTTGCTATCTTCTGGTACAAATTTCCCAGATATTATCACACTACGGGTGGTCTAGTGATGATAACCTCGCACTCATTTAATACTGTATGAGAATTTTGTAAAAATGAACGTACATAAATTTTTATTTGTGAACAAACCTGTGTATAGTAAACTTCTTGGTTAGCATCTTTGTGATGCTTTGTTTTAGGAATGAAAATTTATAGTCAGTACCCTGTTCTGTGAATCGGAAAGAAAATCTCGACACCGAATGCGACCCGAACTTAAAATCTTGGGAAGTCCAGAAAAATTCTTGAACCGAAAAGTTTCGTTAATTATTTTCGTCCTATGGTTCGTAGAACTTTTATTTTGGTCTCAAATTAAAGCTAATAACCTCATCTCACTGCATGGCTATAAATTACCCCCCATTACTTAACAACCCGCACTTAGGGGGACGCCGTTCCTAGACAAACGTTTTCGAGTCCACAAACGATATCTATACCTTCCGGTCTACGTAATTATTTTTCATCTATTCATCCCACAAACTTCATTTATGTATCAAATTAAAGCTAACACAGGGGGGGGGGCACAGGGGAGCCACAGGGGGCCACATGGGAGCCACAGGGGGGCCACAGGGAAGCCACATGGGGACCACGGGGGCCACAGGGAGCCACGGAAATATAGGGGGGCCATGCTTACTCCCATAAAGTTTGTGGGATGAAAAGATGAGAAATTATTGCGTACACCGGAAGGTATAAATATCATTAGTGGACTCGAAAACGGGTGTGAAGGAACGGCGTCCCCCCATGTGCGGGTGGTTGAGTAAGGGAGGTTAATTTATAGCCCTGCAGTGAGAGTAGGTTATTAGCTTCAATTTAGGACCAAAATGAAGGTTCTATGATGCATAGGACAAAAATAATTATTGAAACTGTTCGTTTCAAGGTTTTTTCTGGATTTCGGGTCGAGTTCGGAGTCGAGATTTTACCTCTGGTGTTCTGTGAAGTAAGATTACTGTAACAAAAGTGAAAGTCACGCACGAGTAAGATAAACGTCGATCGTTGTCATTTACTGTAAGCATGACTCTCTGCGAGAACATGTAGAACACGCGATGTCTGTGGAACGTACGGCAATCCGCAGTCAGCGTCAGCGATAATTCTGCATTCTATGTAGACTCAACAATGACCATTCCGTTCCGGACGTTCGGCAAGCAAGTCAGTGCACTACAAGACACGGTTGTGGATAGTTGTTCGTCACTTGAACAGTGACTTCTCTTGACTGAGTGTTGTTTTTTCCAAAGCCACGTGCAAAGTTGTGTCGATCGACGTACCCGCGTCAAACAAATTCTCAGTTTAAAATCATCCATCTTGTGCTCCAAGCAAGCAGTTTTTGGTCTCCACTTAGAAGGTAAGCCTTACTTAGTGTTATAGTATCAACATTTGCAATTTATTTTTAGGTAAAAATAATTTCATGTGTATCCCAAGTAAGGATTCTTAGATACACAAATTTCATATCAAAACCCCAATGAGTTTACTCGCATGACGTTTTTAACTTTCAAGTCAATAAAGTTACGAACGTTACTGCTTTGCGCATAAAGTTTAGGCGACTAAATTGTTTAAGCTTGAAATAAAGTTATAGGTAAAACTATCCTTGAAGTGACAACGCCTAAAATTTATGTCAACATTACTCGAGTTTCTAGGATTCTTGAGTGCTTGAAAAGAGAAAAAACTGAAGCGAGTCACCGCAAACGTAAACAAACGTAAAGTGCGAGACCTCGGAGTGCATTTTGCCTCTCATTGGTCCGCAGTTGAATGGCTCCGGTGTTTGTAAATTCTATTTCTCGGAAAGCATGGGCTTGCTGATACAAATTTTGTTGTCATGTTTAGTGAAACTTAAAAGCTCTGCGTGCTCTCAATGAAGCACAGGCGTTTTAGAAGATGTAGAAAATACTCGTGCAGGAATACGTCTGCCATTTACTGAAGTGCCACATGCATGTATAGTTTACTAGTCATACTATGTTTTTACCAATAATAATGCTTGATGCCCAATAAATCGATTATTTACATAGCATTATGCGACGGAATCATGTGCGTGACTGACTAATTATGTTATTTTAATGTATGATGTTTATGTTCATCACGTAAAATAGTTTTTCGAAAAACATGTTTTAACTTATGCTGCGGAATGTACTAATAAGTTTTACAAAATCTTTACCAGTCATTATACAAAAACCTGCAGTTAAGAATTTCGAAGATTACATTCTTATAACATTAATGTTAAGAAAATAATTCATTTATCAAGATATATTCCGTTCCTATCTTTGATATCCTTTTTCCATTATGTTGAAAGGGGTTTCTTCAAGCGCTGCTGCTTTAAAAATAGAAAATATTTTTTTAAAATATTGGTATCTCAATGAGCATCTCTGAACGTGAGTAAAATACTCATGAGTGGCACTCATCTCAATACAGGAGGTTGTACTGGTCTACGTGAGGCATTTATTGTGGATAGTTGCGTATTGTGGATGAGTATTGTAGACAGTTGCGTATTGTGGATGAGTATTGTAGACAGTTGCGTATTGTGGATGAGTATTGTAGACAGTTGCGTATTGTGGATGAGTATTGTAGACAGTTGCGTACTGTGGTTGAGTATTGTAGACAGTTGCGTATTGTGGAAGAGTATTGTAGACAGTTGCGTATTGTGGATGAGTATTGTAGATAGTTGCGTACTGTGGTTGAGTATTGTAAATAGTTGCGTATTGTGGATGAGTATTGTAGATAGTTGCGTATTGTGGTTGAGTATTGTAGATAGTTGCGTATTGTGGTTGAGTATTGTAAATAGTTCCGTATTGTGGATGAGTATTGTAGATAGTTGCGTATTGTGGTTGAGTATTGTAAATAGTTGCGTATTGTGGATGAGTATTGTAGATAGTTGATAGTGATAGATAGTTTCTCACAGTAAACAAAACACAGGGTGTTTTTCTACCATCTTATCAAGGGAACAAACAATAAAGCCAACAAATATTCAATATACAGGAAGCAAATAATTACACAAACCTGAACAAATAATTTTAAAAATGATGCAGTTTTTTAAATCGGGTATTAGTTAGCAAATTTGTGTCTATCCATACCATTTTTCCCTATTTTACCTAATATTAAAATACTTAATGTAAATTTACCGCTGGAAGTATTCTTAATAATGTTGGCAAAACTATTTACCCAATTAAAGATTATGAGAATTATCTCTCACAGTTTTTTAGTGATCCTATATTTCACATAAGATATTAGTTCCTTCCTGAACGGGCGTAGAAGAAGGCACATGTGACCTCTTTAGGCCTATGGAATTCTTCATTTAACCCTTTCAGGACCAAATTATTTTCATACTGATCAAAATATTGCGTAAATTAGCACTCATCTTCACTAATCTCTATGTAATTTGCCGTAATTTTGATCAAAATATTTAGAATATGGGACTAAAGGGAATGATTTTTAAAGTTTGTTTGGGATATATTAACCCAGCGATAGCAAAGAAGTTAATTGGTGGGAATTCTGCGTCACGCTCCTAACCGTTGCATTCACTCAGTGTAATATTAAACCTTTCGGTACCATGATGCAAATATCAGAACCTTTTCAACATATTTAACATCAAATTTTAAAAAAGATGCTTTGTGATGTTTTACGGTCACTGCATTGTCCTGATCAAACTGTAGCTTGCACTGCCATACCAGCGTTTGCACAGACACACGTGTTGCTCTGCATCTTAAAATGTGCAAAATTGGAGCGGTACCGTCAGTACCGTCAGTATCGAAAGGGTTAACATTGCGTGCTCTAAACATGACGGTAGCCAGTGATACTAAAAGCCGTGTTCACACCGAGCAATGTTGACTTCGGTCGTGAAATGGTTAAAAAATTGTCTTCATTACTGAGCTTCAAACTAAGTGTACTTCAGTATAGAATATGGTAGCAGGAACGATACGTTTCGTCCATTCTTTGGCTGCTACCCAAGTTCCATGACGTCTATCGTTCAGGCATCAATCACGCACATGCACCACAATTAATACATTGATCTTTCAATCACGTCTGCACACCTTAATCACTTAGAAGCATTTCAGTCACGCAAACATACCGCAAACGTACATACACAAGCATATTCAAACTAGTACCCATACGAGTATTAACATGCTGACCGTATTTCCTGGCATCTGGGGCGCTCAGTATTTCACCTCGTCACACTTCAAAAGATAATAAGAAGACTACTTCTTTATCTATGAAGAGTTTTATTGT
>VCRD01000839.1:105100-143622 GCA_006783055.1 Trinorchestia longiramus
GAGATTGAGTTTTAATGTATTTATTCGCTTTGAAATAAATATCGAAATTGCACGTAATATTTTTGTACTCATATTCGTATCACACAGTAGTCCAAGCTAGTTATTCAAACTGACCATCATGTAAACATGGACATTTTTTGTTTTCCTATTTTGCAAGGCAACGTATTTAACATTTCCTCGTAGATGTGTATCATAGGTTGATGTCGCATCTATGACCAGCAATTGTAGACGTAGTATATCTCAACTACACTGCATGTCTCGAAAATAAAATGAATTACGCTTGCAATTATCTCTCGCTCTCGACATAGGCCATCGAACCTATGAACGCCCCTTCAAGAACGATTATTAACAGTGCCTTGGACCACGGCCGTAGAGCAGTGACTTCTTTGATTATAGTCTAGAAGCCGACCATTGAAAACGAAACGGCAAGTCAGTGGGCCAGCGGCTAAATCATCAATGTTTTTATGTTTTTCTCGACCACATAGAACTGGAGAAGACTGGATACGATGTGTGTGATGTGTCAGTGTCAGGTGTTGTTTTTCTTATCAGAATTGCATCATTATCGCGAGAAGTATTCTTGACTGGGCTTCTTGAAGGAATGCGTATATGCTTTAAATAGAACAGTACTACACTGAGGTCAGTCCATGTAAGATGTTAATTGTAGTCACTACAGCAAGGTTTCAGCCAGCAACTCATAAAAAGATGAACAGGGATGCTGTTTTCAAGACATTAATTTTAAATCCAAACGTGCTGCACGATTCAGATCCATAGTTCTAAGAAAAGACTTTGGACTGGGAAGCGCATTTTCTTCGAAGCTGTAGCTCGTAACACCGGTCTATAGCGGGTTAAAAGTTATATACTAGGAATTAATGAAGTAGGAAAAATACAATGCATAGTGTATTTTGAAATTCAATCGCGTATCTTAATTCTCTTTTAAGATTTTCTACTGCTTTAATCCTGAGTTTTCTATTAGTTTAAATTTTGTTCCTAGTCACTGATGATGGCTGCTATGATCTGACAGGTGATGAGTTTGTGTAACGGAATACAAGTATTTTGAACACTGCAATTATATTTATCGATTGTATCCATTTCAAATGTTAATAATTAATTTCCTTAGCTTTTCTCACGGTTATGGACTCTTGTCTCTGAAAATAAACTACATGAGAAATGGAAAATCTTGTATAAAGTTAAACCCATGAATAAACGTCATTCCCAAGACGATGTTGAATGCTAAACTTGTATTCATATATTAACCTGTTAACGGTCACTGCTCATTCGACATTAATATTACTATTGTCATATTACAATTGTAATATGATAGTAATAACAACGCTAATTGAACTAATAAATATTAAAATATTATATGATGTTCACCCTGCTGTAGTACCGTCGCGCATCTACATCATATGGTGTAAGTTGCCGGTAGAATGCAACTCGTACAAACATCATATGACGAAAATAACGCTTAACAGGTTAATTAACTTATGTATGTGCTCCAGCTAGGCTTCAGAAGCGTATTTCAAACGCTGCTAGTTAGGGAAAGTGGTCAGTGTGTCTACCGCATAGTACGGTTATTCATCATCTGAAATATAGTTAATTACCTCATGTATCATAGCTACACCACACAATAACGTTTGCGCAACAAACTGCGTAAACGTTTTCACCCAGTGGTCGCGGTTTCTCAATGTGTTACATTTAGTTGAATCTGTGTCTCAAACTTGTTTTGCCATGACGGCTACGCTTTTATAGCGAGAGAAGACCTGAATTTTGGTAGATTGCAGGTGTATTGCAATCATTGAGATCTCGGGTAGTTCATCGTGTACCTTATATTTATTCTTAAAGTATAGACACTTTTGCTCACTCTCTATTATTCAGTATTTTTAGCAGTGGGCTCCGATGTTATAAAGAATATAGGGGTGTAAAAAACGCTCATCACGTGTAACATATTGACTGAACTGACAAAATGAGTTTCACATTACAGATGTCATGTATTTTCAGAACATGTTGCATGATTAATTTTTAAAAACCGGTGATGTGTTCAGTACTGCAGTCGCTACGTTCGAGAAGCCAAACATGAGAATGTACATATTGTCATTGTATATGTTCACTGTCCATCACCTATTTTGTAAACAGAATAAAAACTGAGGATGAAATTAATGTTAACAGATTATTTGAATAAAAAATATTCATATCGTAACATTTTATATACCGGCATCCAAAGATGCATTAAAACCAACCATACGATTTACAAAGAGTAGCCAATGCACGAGTTGTTTTAGAGTATTATAGTGCTACGTATATCAAAATATTCTATTACAATACTAAATACTGTCAAAACTACAATATGTACTTGCTTAGAGCAATGCACATCTGGCAAAAGAAAAAAAACCATGCAAAATTGAGCAATACTTTTGCATCGACAAAGAAAGTTTCAAGCGAATGAGGCTTGATTATAATACCCAAAGATTCAGTTAGTCAAATAGTGTTTCTAATTCTACGAATAACATTTTCCTTTTCAATTGAAGCTTAATCCACTTTTTCGTCCTGGTGTTTCACATTTTCTTCTCATCACAAGACAAGCCCTCGGTCGATGTTGGGGTGGAGAACTACTAGACAGGTTCGGGTGAGCCTTGGCTAGCAAGATGAACTTAGGGGGAAATTGGTTGAGCAGTTCCCAGCTTTTTATGCATTCGTGTCGACGAGTTTTTTTGGGACCATCAACCAACCGGATTGAAACTTGGCATCGCCCTGATGAAGGCTGTTGCATATTCCTTACGTCGCGGAGAGTCTACTGTAAATTTCCATGACATGGCTGTGTCGTAGAGCGAACACGAAACCTTCCTTTTCTGGATTGTGGCAGAAAGCCTGGCCTCAACCGCATGCCTTAAACCAACCAGCTCGGAAGTGACCTTGAGCCTTCTCTTACTGGAACAAACCACTCTGTAGCACGACTGTGTCTACAACGAGTTTCTAAATATTGCGTAGTCTTGAAAGCGTGTTTGATTACATAACATGGTTTGTACCTCCAAAGACATAAAAAACAACGTGCCAAAATGAGGAATGCTCGTTCATAGTGGGCCTTTTGGTTTTGGTATTGAAAAATAATTTAAATTTGATTTTAGCTACAACGATAAATTCTTACCTCGTTTGCATCGTCGGCAGCAAGCGAGAGATGCTCTCTGTCTTGAGACAGAGCATCTCTGTCTTGAGACTACGGCCATGCCCTGAGCTTGTTTTCAAAATGTTTTTTTCTTCTTCAAAATGTTGTACGTCGATTTTTATTCACACAGATTTCATTAGAAAACAAATTTTCAATTCTCTCTATTGGCGCTTTTTTAACTTCTCGTTAAATTTATTGAAATATTTACATGATATTCACAAATTCAAGTAATCTCACTTATCTACTGAAAAAATAATACTGTTTCAACATAGCGTCCTGTTGTGTTCAAATCAATTAAAATGCGTAACTTGAAATTGTGCGATGCAAGTGTGGCTTTATTTATGCTACAACAATTAACGTTTTTTTGCTTGTGAGGCTGATAAGAACCAAGCCTTGTGTCTTTGACACAAGCTTGTTTTTTTAAAAAACCAATGCTGTTACATTTCTTATGTACCAACTTTATTGGAAATATACGTTTTTGTTGTTATTTGTTGTTACCTGTGAACTTCAGAAGTGATTGCCTCATGACTTTATGAAATATAAACAAAACTAGTTAGTATAGTTTTGAATCCTGACAAGTCATTATTATGAAATAGAAGCATCATCCGTTGTAAATTAGAGTTTTTAATAAAAGTGTGAACAAATGCGTGTGTATGATAGGAGATGCTAACTCTATTAATTACATGTAATTTTGGCACCATGTGGCTTTCAATTTGACCGACAAACTTTATAACCATTTCTTACATACAAACTTTGCTTTACTGATTGAAGTCATGATCCAGCGACGATTTTGATTCAATTGAAAACAATGATGAGTTTGAGTACTTCATTTCAATTATTTTTAACGAATTTACTAACCAGAAAGAAAATTAATACCATGGTTGTATGTTGATGTATTTCAATTCAATGGTTTGAATAAATTAAAATGTATTTTTTTTCACTATTTTAGAACTTTTCTGTTGAGTAATTACACCTGCAATTTACCAAAATTCAGGTCTTCTCTCGCTATAAAAGCGTAGGTGATATCTATAACTTCTCAGCTATTGTCAAGCATAATCATTTCAATATAACTTATCTAATGTGGTGCTCTCGTACTCTTCTTAGTGAGAATATTTCTCTTAATAGATTATGGCGAATAGGTTTTTATGAGTGTTAGTACATGCCCCATGTTATGTCTTCTATAAGAAAGTGTAGCGATTAAAGTAGTTTAGCCGAAAATGTTTCAATCTAATTGAACGACTATCTTCAAGGGAAGTACATAAACAAAATATGATCGCTATTTTGCGTGTTTAAAGTTACCTAGAGCTTGTGAGTTGATCTATGGTGTGTCGTGTGACGACTGGGCACGCTTTGCTCAAAAACTTTTTGCTGCTTGTAACAATTTCACGTCGCTGGTTCAGCCTCATGAGCCAAGCTGACTAAAAATAACACGTGTCCTCAATTTTTCTGCTGAATGTAAGCGCCCTACACGTCTGTCCCGTCTGTGAGAGATGAGGCTGCAAATAGAAGTCCACGCCTTGCTCTTGGGAAGAGCTCTTCTGCAACGAGCGTTTCTGGATTGTTATCAGTTTGACAGTCTGGGAACAGAAGATCTTGCACGTCTTCTGAAGGGTAGATGACCATCGGTGTGTTGAATTAACCCCTGCAGCCCGTGCTAATGCGCTCATTTCATTCACTGCCATGCACGTTATTCGTTTTGATTTTGCATCGAGATACCTTTGGTGATTGTTCGAGAGTTATTTACACTGTATGAGTTCTTGTTCACATTTTTATGTTCAATTCAAAGCTGTAAAAGCGTTGTAGGTAAGGAACTAATTTCAACAGTAATAAATAAGCATACGTTTGTTATCATGAGTTTACTTGATCAAGGAGTTTGATTGCTTGCTGTGAGTGTACAGTAAAGAAGTCCTCTAGCTATCAAAGCGTATCGAACTCCTGTATCATGCATTAGGTCGGAAGTAGTCCCCTCGAATACGTACATCACAGTCGAGCGACTGTGCCCTATCATGCAACCTAGCATGATACCAAAATTATCTTAGCATGATACCAAAATTATCTCCGCATGATACCAAAATTATCTCCGCATGATACAGCGTAACATGATATTAAAATTATCTCCGCATGATAGAGCACAAAGCTTGTTTTCGCTCCTGATAAATGGGGGTTCTGATGAGTGTCAAATTTATGCAATAGCTTCAGGACTCTCAACTTAGTTCACAAATCAATTGGAATTATTATAGCACAAAGAGATTGCCTGTCTAGAAGCTCGAGGATAAAATTGCACTCATACATGCACGTGAATAGAGTGTTAAACGTTCCAAAATACCTCTGTTCTTAATTGTTGGGTTATTTTTGAGAATGAATTGCCGCTGCTTGAGAGAAACTCATTCGGCATGCATCACAGCATTCCTCCAGTTACTCAGTTTGGTTCGACAACAAAGGCTACGTAATTCTGATACCATACAGAGATGTTTGTGTGACTACCCTGTATTACGTCCGTCATACATACGTTATGAGGTCGCTGGCGTGTATGACTGAGTGAATTGGAATGTGGGACCATTGTTGTGATGGAGGCTAAATAAAAAACATGACATTTAAGCTCAAAAGTCTTGTTCTTTAAATAAATTGCGAACATTTCGGTAGTTCGTGTTTTATTGAGCGTAACATGAACATTCAGAACATGAAAAAATGTCTTTCGACTGCCACATAGTTTTTATCAGTGTTTTTCTTATATGTGTGGAAGAATTCTTTCTTGTTCGTATATTTGATATTTGTCTCAATGATCTGTGTAATTTGAGAGTCGTCCGTAGGACCTATTTTACGAGGTAACATTCCAGTTGGGTAAATTTCTACTTTATGGATCAGTGAGTAAAAATCAAAACTTTATGGATCAAAGAGTACAAATCAAAACTTTATGGATCAAAGAGTACAAATCAAAACTTTATGGATCAGTGAGTACAAATCAAAACTTTATGGATCAAAGAGTACAAATCAAAACTTTATGGATCATAATTCTTAGCTGTTGCAGACTAATTGCAGGTTTCATTCGTTACGACAAGACGGAACCTCGAGCTAGTTTAGTGAGGTGCTTTGTATGCTCACTGGTGTTCACCTCAAGCACTACAGTCGAACGGCCTTGTGAGTTTCATGCCCGCTAGACCCGGTCTTCCGCTTCCGCAACACACAATGCAGGGAAGCTTCCGTTGTCTTGGCTCTGGAAACCTCCCTAGTTTCAGCTGTGTGTGCAGTTACGAATACACATGTTCTTTATCTCTGTGTTTTGTTTCCATGTCCGCCAAGTTAAGCGGCATCGCATGTTGCTGTTACGCACGCTGTATTTTGGAAATATACGTTTTTGTTTGTTTGTTTGTTTGCTTGCTACACGGAGCATACAGATGCTTTATCTCGAGGTAGATTTTGTCGCGTTTATGCTTGTTTACATTCTTGAATTTCTATGCACTCTTGCATAATCGAAAAAAACACTTGAACTTGATTTTTAATATTTTCATTCTTCTATAATTTTAATTCTGATTACAATATGGTTTAATTCTTCAAGAAATGAAAGTCGTTTTGGTTACTCGATTCTTATTTGCATGTATTAAAGAAACGGTATTTTGCTTACATAAATTTACCGCTTTACAAGTCAAGATAAAAAAGACTGGGCACCAAAGGAGATTATTTCAACCAGCTCTTAGATTCTTAGCGCTGGAAAAAATATGAAAAGTCAAATCCTCTCGGCTTTTAATTCTGAATATTGATACAATAATACTGAGCCTCACTCTGGCATCCTCTGAATGTCAGGAAAATATTTTTGGAATCTAAATTCGATGATTATAAGTAAAGAATTTTCGATGTTTTGTTTACGGTCAATTACTGTCTGAAATAGTTTCATGCACATGTTTATAGCTCGTAATGTCGACGAATTATGCTCCGGAAATAGTCTTGTCTAGACATAACTTAAGCTCTCAAATGTCTTGCTTATCTAACAATCATTGTTGTAGGGACAGCAATAATTTGTGTCAATGATTACCATCCGTCTGGCCTCAGGGTTTTCTTATCTATGATATAATAGACACCAGACTTGCTGACTTGATATTTGTTAGAAAAGAAGGTGAACGAAACTTACCTCTCGCTTGCCCAAGCCGCACTGCGCCATGGAGTCCCGGCCTTGACCTTCATAATGCTGTTGCACTCCGCTGCTGCATTGGAGATCCATAGCAGGACCCTGCTAGGAATATCAATTTTACACAAATCTTCATTCAGGCATCGAATGTTTTCGGGCCTTTGTCGGCAGAATGTCTTTCTGCACGGACTTTAGTGTCCTGTTTGGGATAATGGCATGGGCAAAAATGAAGGAAATGTCCTGCTTTTTTTAACCTGTGGTACCCGTAAAATTTTAAAGCACGCTCGCACATGTGAGAACATCATCTGTGTAAGTACACACGATGTAGCTGCTTCACACCCGCAACTGAACTCAATTTTGTGTTCTTTTGCGGCAATATAAATGTACATTCCAACAGAGAAAATTTCCAATTAAAAGTGTTGCGAAC
This sequence comes from Trinorchestia longiramus, assembly GCA_006783055.1. Lineage (NCBI taxonomy): Eukaryota > Metazoa > Arthropoda > Malacostraca > Amphipoda > Talitridae > Trinorchestia > Trinorchestia longiramus. Next base: position 112,811 of record VCRD01000839.1, read on the forward strand.
TTTTGTACGAATGAATTCTAGTAAAGCTTGTGAGTTTAAACTTCTGTAAAGATTAACTTGTTAAACGGTTGTAAAGCTGAATATTTTGCAGCACTGTTGAGCTTAAACTTTAAAATTCGTGAATAAAAGACGAGCGTTTTTAACTTCCTTGTGCTGTTCAATTTGTGACTACAGTATAACTCCAAAAACTGAGAAACTCGAAACTGAGAAAACTCACAATATTAACAGACATGAAACTGAGAGAAGTCATGCCAAAGGTCGGTGGTTCTGATTCTGATAAATTATAGTTTTATATTTACTGTGCTTGTCAGAACTAGTTAAGTGTGCTTAAACAGAAGCAGTAGATAGTTACACTAATCATTCTCTCTCCATCAAACTTGAATGAAGTTGTGTATAGTAATTACTATAATCCTTTATATTTTCTGTCGCAGGTATATTAATTGAAATTTGAGTCTTTTTAAAGCTTTATATGTCTGATATATTCGATATGGAGTCAAATGACATAGCGAAGAAAAAGAGAACTTTAAGTTTGGGAGAGAAAAAAGAAATTATTGGACAAATAAAATCTGGAAAAAGCATTAAGGATGTGCAAGCTACGTATAAAGTTGCAGAATCGTCTGTCTACAGATTCTTAAAGAATAAGAAGGATATATTTACTGCAATTAATACCGGCAGTAAATCAAAGAAGAAAACTCTTCACAGACCTAAAGAAGAAATTCTGGACAAAAGATTGTACGCTTGGTTTGTAAAGAGGCGATCAGAACACATGTCAATTTCGGGTCCGATTATTATTGCAAAATCAAAGTCGTTGAAACAGGAAATGAATACAACTAAAAATATTAAATTCAGTCAGAGGTGGCTCAGAGAGTTCAAAGAGAGGCACGGAATTAGACAATTGGGTGTCGTGGGGGAGAAAGGTTCAGCTAATGTGCAAGGAGCATCAAGGTTCTGTGAAATATTTGAAGAAATGGTGACAAAGTATAAACTCGTTTCAGAATTAATTTATAATGCTGACGAGACCGGTCTGCAATGACGATGCTTGCCCAAGAAAACATGGGCTGGAAATGAGGAGAAATGTGCTGCAGGTGTTAAGAACAATAAGGAACGAATTACTGAGCTAACTAGTACCAATGCGTCTGGCAGTCACAAAATGAAGATTTTAACAATAGGTAAATCTGCAAGACTTAGGGCATAAAAAGATGCTCAGCAATTACCTGTTCTGTACAAATCGCAAAAAAATGCCTGGATGAATCGTCACATTTTCCGTGACTGCTTTTTTTAGATTTTGTTCCATCTGTACGAAAAAGGATTTCAAAGATGAAGGAACCAGAAAAGCAAAAATGTGTGCTTTTACTCGATAACTGTAGTGCACATCCAAATGAAACTCAGATAGTGTCTGATTGCGGAAATATATTCTGCTGTTATTTCCCTCCAAATGTCACATCCTTGATCTAACCTATGGACCAAGGAGTGATTCAGAATTTGAAAGCCTTCTACAAACATGACTTCCTGATGAAAATGGTAAACAGTGGACTTGGTCACTTGGAATTTCAACGTGATTGCAGTATAAAAGATGGCTTATTTTCCCTGGCGACAGCTCGGGATAATGTTAAACAATGGACCTTATCTAATGCTTGGAAGAAACTCTTACCTCAGAGAGAAACAGTGGGTGTGACGCCAGTATCACATGCAGAAAAAATATTAAACCTAACAGAGAAATCATCTCCTTCCTTTAAACTAACCATGAAGGATGTTAATGAGTGGATTGAAGAAAAAGGTGCGGATACATCAGAAAAAAGTGAATGTTGAATTGAGTGTACCCACATGGATCAAGTTATCAATATACTTGAGAAGACACCTGGCTTTAATGTAAATGATACGATGCTGGCTCACTCGCTAAAAAACAGTATCATCACACATAAGTTGCGCCGGAGTGGAATACATTACATGCGCAATGAATTGAAAAAAGGAATGGAGCAATGCGTAGCTAATTATGTATAGCTATAATGATGTCTTTAATATAGGATTCATATCCTTTATTGTTCACAAGTTTATTTGTTGTTAACTTTTGTCATTTAATGTACTTGTTTGCACATTTTTTATATTTGTGTTCAAAACAATTAGTATGTACGTTACGATTACATATCTACAAACAGTTGTAGTTTACCTTTAATCCGAATTTCGGTGAAAATTAGTTCCAAATTAGAAAGAAAACTGCATTATCGGCTAAACTGATGCAATTATTTGTCGTCATAAAACTGAGAGGCCCTCTCAGTTTCATGGTAGATCTTTTCTCCCAGTTGTAATAGTTTGACTGTATTGCCCATTATATCGTTTTCAACGCCTGCACAACAAAATGTTTTAAATTTTTCTCTACAAAACGTTTCAACCCCTGTACAATGAAACGTTTCAATTTCTGTACAGCAAAACGTTTTAACTCCACAACAAAACATTTCGAATCCTGTACTGTAACGTATGCAGCCACTACGTAGCAAAATGTTTTAATTGTTGCTCTTTAGTGGTACTTTTATAACTCCAGGACAGCACCGCTTCTAAGTATATTGTACTGAAAACATTTTTACCTACAGAACAATGCAATTTTTCGACTCCTGTACAGTGTACAGCTAAGTGCGTTTCCCATTCTTATGATACTGAAACCATTATCAATTTTTTGTTTTCCAAATTGGTGTCTGGAGGTCTTTCTGCTATGCACTGCATTCGATGAATATTCAAACAAGTTTGAGTTATAAACTTTAGGTTACTGCTGGCGAAAGAAAGTAAAATGACCAGCCAGTGAACTATAATTCATTGAAATGAAACAAGCAAGCATAGAAAGTAAGCAATCAAAATTTGTTTTGTATTTACGTTTATAAGTCTACGTTTGTCTACGTGTTCTTATCTTCGAAACCAATACTGCGAATTCCCGCTGTTCAGCGAGGTTAACAGCTGTAGAATGGCTCTTCGTAAAGTGCATGTGACGTTCGAGCTAGTGCATTGAGGTTCATACATCGAGCAACACACGGCTGATTTTATATGGATTTCTTGTGTGCTGTTTTGGGTACATCAGATCAAACCAAAGTTATTTAGAGCTCCCAAACTTTCACTTCTCTTTTCTCACGTGATGTTGTATAGGGTGCGACAAAATGATATGACACATTTTAAGCTTAATGAAACGAAATAGAGGAAAGGAAATAAATATTTTGATATCGAAGTGCACATACACTTCACTCTTTCTTTACACAATTTTCATTCATTACTTTATTCCACTTGTATTAAACCTACAAATGTGTCATCATTTTACTGAGCGCTTGAATTAACAGGCTCAATACTCGTAGAGTTCACTAGACGAAAGATGCAATTTGTTCCGACTAGTTAGTACACTTAATATATTAGACTTGTCATGAATTTGTATGTGAATCCGTTAATATATAGGGTTGTTTTGTTTGTCTGTGTATCATAACACGGACTTATTGCACTGAAGTTTTATGAAGCCACCCACTGCGGCATCAGCAGCAACGACTGTGGGAATCTGTTGCTTTATTTTAATGGTTCATGTCGTGTCGTACTTGTCATTTTGTCATGACAAAATGACACAAGTACGAATGATCCTTAAACCATGTGGCATGCTTCACGTGCTGGTGTTTTTCATGGTAGTCGTTTTTCTTTTGTCTCTTTGAAGTATTCGAGCTTCCCAAGTTGAAATGCTTTGTTTGTGATCCCACTATATAACAATAATACACAGTTTGTTGCTTGCTTGGTTGGTCAGTCTCTTTGTCACGTTCTTAAGGATTTAGATTGGAGAAAATTCGCTGAGTATACATGTACTCTTATTGTAAGCATTGTATTGTGGATACCAAAGGCATATCCTTCACTATGGAAACTATTTTGCAAAGCTTGCTTCCACTGGCAAATCAAATGAAAATTTCAACAAAAAACACGTGAATTTTACTACATCGCAAATCACCTTCCTACTTTAGAGACTAGGCAACAAATTACAGAAATGAAGTGTCCTATTAATTGCTGCGTCTTGAACTTTTGAATAACTGAATGTTTACTAGAGTAGTTTGACTTCCTTTATGTCAAATACTAGACAGTTCCCGTGGAAGTTCCACGGATTTTACTGATTTAAAATTATTATAAAGATAAATGCATGAAAGATTTGCGACGAATTATTGTGCTTTAAATGAATATTTTTCATTAATATATACAGAACTTCCATTGTGTATCTTATCTACCGATAACATAGCCCAGATAGTACCCGTTGAAATTCCTTGATTTAAAATTAATAAAAGTCAGAATTTATAAAATAAAATACATTTTCCTTTTTACCCGTGGTGTTGTGAGAATCTGAATATTTTTCATGAATGTATACAGAACTTCCATTTTCTTTTTTATCTACCGATAAATTAGCCGTGTAAGAGAAGAATCTAATAGAAAAAAATGGCATCTTTTATAGTGATCCGGCGCCTTTAGTATTCACAATACAATACTTATAATACATGCATACTCGTTCTGATTTCAGTTCAATAATTTTTCTTCAGTAATAGATAGGAAGTAATGGGACGGACACACACAGATACAGCAAGATGGAGATACATAATCTATTATATATGTAGATGTGGCATACGGTAAGCTATTTATTTAAACCTCCCAAATAATTTCAATTGAGAAAGCCACTATCTTCGCACTGTTCGAGTGTGCGATAAAGTTTGATCAAATCTCGAAACCACGATTTTAGATTTACGAGCCATTTATGGACATTATGTGTAACGGAGCTGATTGTATCCATTATGTATAACGAATATAATCAGGAAGGAATAACATTGACTTAATATTATGAAAGCTCCATGAAAGAGGAGGATGCATGACGGTGCCTTGACCTTGTTTTTATCATGTTATTGATCAGTAAGCCATACCAGCCCAGGCACCGCTGCAGCTCTCACCAAGGTTTCGACGTTGACCAACACAAGGAAATAGACGTACCCTTCTATACTACTTGTACGAAACGGATATTTCTACCAACTTGTCGCTTGCATGGGACAATGCAAAATTTTGTTTTTCTTACTGAGTTTTTATTGCGGTGTCCTCGTTTAACTTTAACGTTTAACTCGAGAGAAACGGTTTCTGTTCGTGGAGATAGTGACCAGAGTGAAAATGAAAGTATTGGGTGAGCAAAGTGAATTTATAGTAAGTGTCCGAGGTAACGCACGCTTGAAAGGTTTTTTCCTTTTTCTACATTTATTGTACTATAGTTGAACATTCGGTTCTTCAAGTTCATATTTTCTTACAATCAACTTTTCATACTAATTGAATATATTCCAGGAAGTTATTTTGTAAAAGGAAATGATTCAGTAAATGTGGGTATCTGGAGTTATCTGGTGTTGAGTTATCTGGATTTCTGTAGCATTCACCTCCACTTACAATAACCTCTGGACCAAGTCAACTCTGCAAAAAATGAAGTTGGTCTAGCACTTATGACTTATTGTATTTGCGCTCAATTTTATTCCGGTGAAAATCCAGTCACACTCTCAGGATGAACTACTAATTTGATTTTTCATCATGACTCTTAATATTCTCCATATATTTTTTTCTGCTTTAGTTCATTGTATTACATACATGTTCCTTTGGTGTTTTTGTTGTTGTTCTTTTTCTGTGTTCCTTTTCTTATTATTTTTGCGATTTCATAGTGGGGGGAATTTCATTGTCCCAGTCACAGCATCACGTTTTTACATACTCCAGATTTAATTATAGCTTAGTAGCTCTAACTCACATCAGGCATTAATGCTTTACTTCTATTTATCAAAGTGTAATATTATGACTACAGGATTAATTCATTGCATTTGGCGCTGTGAAACCTCATGCTCTTCATTTTAGTTCTTCAATCATTGGTTTAGTTGTAATGTGTGAAACTAATGGAGTCTTTTATATATATATATATATATATATATATATATATATATGAAATTAATTTTATCATATCGTAGGAGAGCTCTTAAATATGGAGTGTTATTATTTGTCATGGTTTATAATAATTTTGATTCCGATTTTTTGTTTTAGTATAATCCGATATGATTTGTTTCCATTTTTGTCTGTGAAAACATTGTTTTTTATTAAACCCTCCATCAATCATTCAGTAATAACTCATACTACATGATGATTACTCACTCGGTGTCAGAAAATTAATTTAATTATCTTGTGTGAATAGTTTATTACGGAAAATTGTTTATATTTTAAACTATTCTGCCCTCTATTTATTGCTCTCATATCTTTTGATTTACCTTGTTATTTTTAAGGAACGAAAATATGCTGAAGGAAGTATTGAAATTCCCAAGATTCTTAGAAGAATAATCGTGATTTCATTTATATATATTATATATGTGTAATATGTGTAAGGACGTAAAATAAATATATATTCAACAGGATATTTTACATTATGCTTAATACTCCTATTTTTTGAAAACAGATGAAACAGCCTTAGATCTAAAGTACTGTGTTCGAACAATATGTACATTGACTTTTAAAGATATTTTCATGCAATAAATGTTTAACGTAGTTGGGCATAAAATAAATTTTTATTTCAAGAACTACAGAAAGTTAAAAATTAGGGGTTAACTCTTGTGTTTTTTTAACATTTCAAGAAGAAAAAACGTTGAATTTCCAACTAAATTGTGATACATAAAAAATACTAGAAATCGGTATAACTTAAAACGATGAATCTAGAGTAGAATAGGACATGGTGACAGGAATGAACCGTTAGATTCATTCGTGTATGTACGTGGTGAGGGTACTCGCATGCTATGCGGTAAGGCTCGGAATCGTTCCCCTTAGTTGTCACGGTATAATTATTTGTGCCTGACCATTGAGAAAAAGAAGAACATGTTCAACAGTTGTTTCGTTGGACGTTTGGCATATGCTACACCTCAACCACGCTCATCGTCACGCCCCTACGAGCCTCGACTTCAAGTTGCAGCACAGAGGACGGGGATCCCGCTTGAAGCATCACTACTTCTCTGAAGATCTTATGGATAAGCACCATCACTTTTCATAAGATGTTAACATTAAGAATTATATGTACTGTATACCCTATTTGAAATGAAGTTTATTCATTTATTTATTTATTTTATTTACAGAAAAGGCATCAATCAAGCGCATGAACTTCAATCTTACATTCGAGTTAAGAAGGATATAGAATCAGTACTCAATAGTCCTTAAAAGTTTCTTATCTAATATTTGCCGAAACGATTTTCGAATGTGTTCACAGTGCCAGCAGAAATTATATTCTTGGATAGCTAGTTAAAGGTTCCGTAAATTTTAACTGGAAAGAAGTTTAGAGCCTGGAATTCTTGAAGTTTCTTATTCCTATGATATGGCCGTTATTTCTGGTTCGCTCTTTATTATTTCTGTCAGAAAGTCCTTTTAGAGTAACATGGTTAAAGCCATTAAGATATTTATAGGTCTCGATGAGTTGTCCTTGCAGTCTTCTGTGTTTAAAGAAGATGAGTTCAAGCTGCTGAAGACGCCTTTCGTAGCTCAAATTCCGGAGTTCAGGAATCATTTTCATTACTTTATACTGTATTTTCTCAATTTTTTATGACTCTTCGTAGAATGGAAGACCAACGTTGCACTGTAGATTCCAGATGTTGCCGGACTAGTGCTTTACAGAGCAACAATCTTGAAATTCACTTGAAAGGTTGGAGGAATTTCGATAATTCATGCTCTTAAAGCAGTACACTTGTTTGAAATTATATGTTAGCTTATAAATATAAGTACCACTTTACGTTCTAGATAACACGTTCGCGTACATATACAGATAAAGGTTTTGTCAGAGTGATAATACTAGCTATCATTCTTGATCTAAGAAATTTATTCGCATGATAACGGATTCTAGATTTGTAAGTTTTTACGGCACAACAGACATTTACTTTCTTACATGTGTGTTGTATTGTCTGTCAAAATGACGCGGTGTATCTTTGATGTTACTTTGCAAATAGTTTTCGAATATTTTTGGTCATTTAAACACTTATAAAAGAACTTCAATTTGAATTTAGTAAAGGGTTAGTTACTTCCTCCTAGCCAGTTCATTTGTGTTTACTGCTTATTGTTGAGTTTTGTCAGTTCATTTGCTCTTCTATATTAATGAATAAACAATACCGTGCGCAATATTCCAATTTCTGTATTAGCAAAAGTGTCTTTTAAGAGCCAAACATGTTTTTATTGTTCTCTTTGTCCATTTTTATTTTATAAATCTAGTATAACTAGATGTGACTCAGTTCTTGCATATACATAATTTCTCTTGAATATTAGAAAATTTAGTCAATGTTAACCTTGAATGCTGTGATACGCTAGACAGAGGCTTCCTTAAATGTTGGTGTATTCTGTTTTATAATACAAAGCTTGTTTGACGCTCTGATGCTTAACCCGACCCCGAAATTTTAAAGGAACAACTAGAGCATTTTTGTCTTTCCTTCATAATTCTACCCACTGTCTACTCTCACTTATCACTGCCTCATGAGACGCCGAATGATTTTTGGGATATTTTATCCGAAAAAGTGAGGCTCAAATGCAGCAAAATAAAATATTTTTGTGTTTATATGAAGCTCCCGCCCTGATTAATTAGTAATCATAATCAATTTGGTCAAACATTTTACTTTCTGAAAAAACAGTCAAGTATTCCTGAGTTCTCTTTAAGTGTTTCCTTTTCACAAGATTTAATATTATTCCTTCATTTTAGTTCATTTTAACTCTCAAAATGTGGGATTGCATTTTTTTAAGTTTCTCACTTTAAGATATTATAATTCCCCGAACTTTCTTGAGGACACTTCGAACTACACAAGTTTCGTGATCTCAAGACGGAATGACTGTAATTTTTGAGGAACAATTTTTCGATGTCATGTCTTTTAACCAATTATTTTGATGCGTTCATTGTTCGATTGACCAATGTCTTCTACGGCCTTCAGATCGAGATTGTGTGATTGAAACGAATACCAATTTTGGTGTCGTTGACTAAATTGTTTACCTCCTGTAACATGTCTGTCGGCTGAAATTTTTCCATCGTCTAGAACAGGGGTTGGCAAAGTGGTCGATATCGACCCCTGGGGGTCGAGGACAGAACTCAAGGGGTCGATAAATTTATGGGGGTCGGAAGGGGGTCGATTAAGGATATATACATATGGTTGAAGCTGGTTTTAGCCATGCGAATACGATTCTAACAAAGCAGAGAAATAGACTAAACTTGGAAAACCGTGGTGATTTACGGTTAAAGCTTACTAATTTTAAACCAAATATCAATAGCCTTGCTACCGCTCATCAAGCTCATCCATCTCATTAATATCAAGTTTATTGATGAATAGGTAAGTTAATGCATTTTTCATTATTCTTTTTTGATAAAAAGCATATTGCTTATTTCCATGGCAGTTAATATTATTGTCAAGTAGCACATCTGTTTTATATAACTAAGTTCATATCAATTTTTCAACGATAATTATTGTTAGATTTCGAAACAGTCAAAATTCTCTATAGGTAGTTAAACTTCTTTTCTTTTTTACTTTATATCAGTGAAGACTGCCTCTTTCTCTCAATATATATCTTCAAACATTGTATAGGGTACAACATAAGATTGGTTTGGTTTATAACATTTCTCTTTATTTTTGGTCATCAAAAATGTCAATAATGGTTTAACTTTTTTTCACCTATTTGTTTGTGTGTGTACATGGAGGGGGTCGATGTAAGTACAAATATCCTATGAAGGGGTCGACGGGTAAAAAAGTTTGCCGACCCCTGGTCTAGAAGCACATGTTTATCGTACATGGTCTACTAGCACTTTCTGCGCAACCCTACTTTCGCTGTGGAGTGGTGTGCCATAAAGGGACTTCCCCCAATTCTCCCCTCAATTGTTCGCTGACTAATAACAAGCTGTAGCTGCTGTTTCTCTGGAATTGAGAGGTCATATTTGTACCTTCAACAGCACACTTTTATGCGCAATGTGTTCGACAATTCATACAAGAGAAAAACTCACTAATTTTAGCATTATTGTTCGGCTAATGTGGGCTGATTGACTTTTCTGACGTTTATTCTTTCCGTGCTTGAAGTTTTCCAGAACCCCTTCACTCGAAGCAAGTCTCGGTCGAAAATATGCGCCGAGACACAATGGAAATTCACTGCAGTCTTCATAAGTTCTAGGGCTTATTTAGCGGCATGTGAGCACTGTAATTGTCGTAAGTTTTTCACAAGAGGAAAGCGTTTTAATTTTATGATTCATCAAAGTCGTGAGAAGGATAAGGTGATTTCTGAAATTCAGTCAACCAATGAAAACAATTTCTCAATTATTTTAAGCTACATACTTCATTTCTCCCACAGACGACAACTAAAGTAAAAATTATTAATTCTTTCATACGATTTAGTTTTCTCGTTTACAGCCTGTATTGCATGTTTCCCTGAAATTAAATGCTCCTCAAGAGCGCCATAATTCGAGCAACAGCAACGTTGCTTGTGGGATTCTATATTTATCTTTACAATAGATTCTATTTTCGTGCGTTTTTATGTTTATTGTCTTCAATCGAGGATGACTTGTAATTTTGGTTCTCTTTGTTTAGTGGGGGTTCTTTGTTTTTACATTATATATGTAAGAATGGTGTAGCTAAATTAATCGTGTTTTGTTCTTTATTAATTCTGCTTGTTCTCTTTGTTTTCTACTAATTCTCTCCCGTAAGACAGGTAGGGCTTAGCTCAAATCATACAGGATATTGTTAGTGTAGGAAGTTTTTATTCATGAACAGTATTTATTTTGAAAATTTTCATTCTTCAATATTGCTGTTTTGTTTCACTGCAGGTTCAATTCAACAAACACAAAAAAACTTTACATCAAGTTCACAACAGCGTATTTCAGCATTTGTTTCTCAAAACACGTTAGTATTTCGACCCTTAGCAAACACATAATGCTATTTCATCATGTTAACTGCGTGAAACAACATTCAAAACCAATATTCAAAGTGAAACGAACAGTAATTACTGTTCATTGTATGATCAGCGTTGAGGCTGCCACTATATGTAATGTTCGCAAAGTTCTGTTACGAAATATTGTAAGGATCTGCGTATGAGGTAAAATAATCTGTGAATATAATAGGCACTTCAGAAAGTGTTCTATTCTGAATTTGGGCAACAAAACAACGGCTGAAAACTGATCACAAAACCATATTTTTAGGCAGCAATTGTGTCCGTTCATGGACAATGTGGAATGGATATTTAAACAAAATACGATCGATAGCAACCGTACATTATTATTTATTTAGATCTAGAAGAATTCTTTTTATATGTTCATTGGGACCTAATTCTACGGCACGTGTGCGCTGTGTAGAAAATTGTTTATCTGTCCAATCAGAGGTAGAAGAGCAACCTTATTAAGTTGCTCACTTACTTCCTGAGCGTCTGTATTCATTCTAGCCACTAAAGCTAACCTCACACTTCCTGAGTGGCTGCGTTCACCCAATATTTGTAGCCATCCAACTGTTGACCACTCAAAGTTCACCCAAGCCTCCCATGCCACCCAGAAGTCCCAGCGTCGTCAACTCACCTGAAAGTTCCTTGCTTCCGGACATCCCTCCTGTTGTTCGTCTTCAACAATAGCTCTGTACAAGGTCGGAATGTCAGACACAGCGTTCTGTGTCCTCCTTGGAAAGGTGCAGCCCATATTTAGATTTGAATTAGAAGCACCAGCATGCTCATTTCTGCGCATGAATGTGTCATGTGTGTGGGCCTGATGAATGTTTGTTTGTTAGCTATAACATCGAGACAATTTTTCTCGTACTCACAGTTATTATTCTTACTATAATGCTGCATACAGACTACATTTCCTTTAAATAACACATTTTAATGATTGCTTTGTTAATATTAAAGTCTCTGGGGCTGGTTTCATAGAGTTATTTACCACTCAAAGCTGTATATTTGAAAGGTGTTTTATCCTTACCTATCGTTCATTAGTTTCAATTAATTGATTATTTTGGATGAGGTAGCGTGCCTTTGTCATGACTGGTCGATCTTCTTGCCGTGTTCGGACACTTCAACTCAGTCAGCCATGATGGTCAGTGGTAGGAGTCTGCTGCGTAACTAGTTTTTTTAGCTATATGAGCTCCTGTAATTGTGGGCTTAATTTATTTTTTGTTCTCGTCTCTCTCGCACGGGCTGATCGAGTCGTTCATCCAGTCTATTGTACGAGATGATGCGTGCATTCCTGTCTTCTTTTTACATTTTGTTTTAAGCGTTGAACGATTAAATGCGCTGCCGTAAGAAAACGGGTGCGTTACGATTCTTTATCATGTTTATACATCGACATCATTGTAACGCCTCCGACTCTTGGTTCAAACTCAGATATTTGCAGTGTGGATGTTCCACAAATGACGTGCGAAATAAAATAAAACTTAATTTCTAAGACACTGATATTGAGATAGGTACCACTAGTACTACAGTCAAGTATATGCAGTACTCCAACGTTTGCTCTCTATCATCATACCGGAACTTCAAAATGATAGACTGCTTTCACCGCTGGTCAAAAGGCTGACGCACATGTGCTCTATTGCTTCAGTGCTTTAGTATGAAGTTAAACAGGGAAAAAAAATGTTTTCTACATCCACCACTGATACGATGACTGATTTTACTTATACATTAAAGTTATAGTGTTCGTATAGCTCGTCCTGTGCGTGTTAAGTTTGCGTTCAAACTTTGGCTCAGTTAAGTTTTTATTAAACCAATATAGATGTTTTTAGTATTTTAAGTGATACAAGAGCTCGTTTTGTGTAGATATTAAATGTAGTTGATACTTTTTCCATAACCTGTAGTTTAGAAATGGAATATGAAGGGAAAGCTCACTGGAAACATGTGATGCAATACTTCATCTGTATGATGAATGGTGCTTGTGTGAATGCAAATAGGTACGATTGTGCTATAGTTATTTTTCGTATTTAATGATTATAATTTTCTTGCAAACACTTCCTTATTTAATCCACCTTACGCAGATTGCAAGAAGCACAGTCATAAAATCTATGTGTATTATTCATTAATGAACCTAAATCTGTGTTAAAACGGGAATTGGAAACAGCATCGCAATTGATTAAGCGTCCTTACCATTACGATATTTTTTTCATCACCTGGAGTATCAATGGCTGCCACGTTAATGTATGCGCTAAACTAATCTGAGATTTCATGTTGAGATGTTCACAGTAAACATGTAAGATCAAGATTTGACTTTCGCCTTTAAATTTTGTGTCGCAACTCATATCGCCAAAATTTTTAGTATGTTTTGATGGGGTATGATCCAACTGAAAGTTGCTAGGTGCCTTTTTTGTTTGTAGTATAATGGTATATGAAAACTAATTTACGAACACAAATATTTCACCTGGATTTAGACACAGATCACAGCTGAATGCAGACATGACCTAATCCAATAGCACCCTCTATTCCTAGAATAGCATGTGTGATTTTCCTACTTTGGATCTCGTTGCTAGTATTGCTTGCGGATAGCCTGCTTCTCGATCCTGACGTAATTGAGCTTCAAGAATGTTCTGTAGAACATTGTGAGCGTTGAGAGGCCGTCAACACCTATAGCACTCACCTCACATCGTTCTTAGCTATCATAGAACCATCTTACCGTTGAGTAATGTTGGTTTGTAGATATTAATTGCATTTAAATTTTAACACAACTTAAGGCTATGATTTAATAAATATGCATAATTAAAGTAAGGTGTCGACTCTAAAAACCAGGCTGAAAATTTAATTGCAATGCGAAAACTGAATCGAACGAAGACTTACTCCAGAACAAATTCTAATTCAGTGTTGTTCAAATTCATAGTTTCACACATACTAGGTATTTTCTCAAAATTTATGGAATCGAAACCAACTCATTGTAAATTTGAAAAATTCTAGTTTCATGTATGTATTTACATTAACCGTTGAACTCAATTAGGAAGCTTTGGCGGAAGGAAACCAGCAAGGCCTGTAAATTTCATTTGTATTTTTATATTACTAACAAAAGTTGCTACAGGTGTACCAATTATTCATAATTTTACACATTTATGAGTTGTTATGGTTGTACGCTTACTCATCGTTCTGTGGCAATAGTAATTATTTACGTCTCGCTGGCAAGTATTTGTAGTCGCGATAGCGACTCTCGCAGAATCGTTCTCATAGTGGTTTTGTGTTCCAACCCTTGGACTTTTCTTAGCTCAGAACCGACCTTGAATATCTTCTTTGTGAGGACTGACAAATTACTACCCTTTTTCTTGTACTGAGAGTTATCGTTTGAGGGAGTAAGAAACGGTTGAGGAACCCAACAGGATAATGATACAGGAAGAAGTTTCGTCACACAAATTGAGATGCAGTAAGGTACACCAAGACTTGTGTCATGACAGTGCGGTAAAGTTATGAATATTTCTTTGCTTCTGGTGCGGGTAGCACAGGTGTAGCAGGACTTCAGAAATACGTCACTCGTTCAGGCAATCAACTCTCTTGGTCTCTTGACTACCTGCACAGGCGCAGTGGGAGGCTCGTGGATGATACGTCGGTGACCAGGACTTAGATCGATCTGCTTCTTTGGAGTCGTAGCCCAATCCGTCCCCACAGCAAGTGTGCTAAGAGATCTTGACTTGAGGTGATTTTGGCAGAGAGTACGAATTCTTGGCCTAAGCAGCCGCCTTAAGAAGCCTCTCGTCTGGGCAGGCTGCCGAGGCAGTTCAACTGCTGATTGGTCCATCAGGAGTGCCGATTGAAAGCATAATCTATTGTAGTAACGCGCATTTCAACTCTCAGCGTGGCCGACTGGTGAGGGTATCCGCGTGCTATGCGGAAGGCCACGGGTTCGTTCCCCGAAGCTGTCATGGTCTATTTATGTCTGGCCATTGACAGCTAGAAAGAACATGTCCTGCAGCTGTTACACTGGACGTTTGGTGTAAGCCACACCTCAACCAAACTCATCAAGATGCCTCCAAGAGCCTCTACTTCAAATTGAAGCGCAGAGGACGGGGATCTCGCTTGAAGCATCACTATGAGTACTTCTCTGAAGACCTTATCGATAAGAACCGTCACTATTCATGAGAAGTTAGCATTAAGAATTTAAAAACTAATGTATGTGCACTGTATACTCTATTGGAAATCAAGTTCATTTTTCATTAGAACTTCACGTTTAATGAATTACATTCTTGCGATGCGATGCGTACTTCTGTAAGTTTTGTAAACTTTGAAACCTGAATTTATGTTGAACGTTCGTTTTTCGTTCCATGTATTTCTCTGTTTTATACTTCGTAAAATCCAAAAAACTGTCAGAAAGGGAACCTTTGGGATCACTCCGTAGTATCCGCGTCAGCAGCAGGCACCCGCCGCCGTGGTGTGTTGGGGCTGCTGCCTGTACTGCAGTGTTAGCCTGGACGCTGGTTTGAGATGTGTGGTGCCATAGAACTCTTCTCAGAGAAGCCACTTCTTAATGTTAGGCTGTTTGTCCTAGTATGTTTTCAGAAAAATGTATAGACTGTTGCATCTCACTGTGATATTTTCTGTGTGTATAAACATTTCATTATTCTGAAATTTCACCCGATGTGAAACCTTCATATCTCAGTAGGATTTAAATATCCAATCGTATTAACTTTTGATGTTTGCTAGGGTTATTAAGTGTGGTCAAAGAGTCGTAGTATTCAAATATTAATAATATTGTTTAAGTTAGTGTGTAACAAATACTTATGACTTTGAAGTAGCGGTCGCTAATTTCTTGCGCGTTGATTTTGGGCGCCTGTGTTGAAAGCTTTAAAATCATCTCTCGAATTCAGGTAGTGCAATTGAATATTATTATTTGATTAAATATTTAATGTGTATTTTACAAAAGATTTCATTTTATGTATGACTAATGCGATTTTATTGCAGAAGAGCAATCGTTTATGTCGGTCGTTTCCTGTGCGCAAACATGGATAAGAATTTTTTTCTGCGAAATAAATTACTGTTCTTGTATCTTACTATCTTAACTACATATTAAGTATAGAAAGTAAATTTGATTTGTTATTGAGTGCTGTGTAAAAATGAGTTGAGGAGATCCATTAGCCTGTGTGATAAAGAAACACAATTGTTGAAATGGGATGAAAATATGCGATGATGAAAATGGAGAATAATTTGGTAAGCTGTCGTTTGTGTTTAATGTTGATTTGTATCAGAATTAGTTACATTGAACGATTACTCAGAAGTTTTGGTAGAGTAAAGGTACGATTAAAATACATAGAGCTACAATGAAAGAACTATAACTTATTATCGTGCTGGCAATTATATGCTTTTTTTAGTTATATAGCTTTGAAAATACCACGGAATAGGTTACACGGTATTTTGAAATGATTCCACTATATAATAATACACAGTTTGTTGCCTGCTGCTTGCTTTCCTGCTTTCTTGCTTGCTTGGTCCGTCTCTCTGTCACGCTCTTCAGTATTTAGATAGGAGGAAATTCCGTAGGGTGTACATGTACATATTGTAAGCATTGTATCGTGGATACCAAAAGCACATCCGGAAACTTCTTCGCAAAGCCCGCGTCCACTTGCAAATCAAACGAACAAATTCAGTAAAAAACATGTGAATTTTGCCGTGTGGGTCTACAAGTAATCTAAATAAATGATGATTAGCTTAGTGCCAGTGACAACTGTTCGTAAGTGCGGACGGAATGTTCGAATGAGCATGAGTGTGAACGAAAGGAAATCAATTCTTCCTGAAGCGAAAAATGTTAACTTACCAGTATCTACGGGGATATGAAGTTATGAGATTGACGAAAGAACCGGGCTATCAAGTATCAATTCGGAGAGAGCGGGACCGTAAAGTCAGTGATTTGTACTATGTAAGTGGTTGTGCACACAGTCGGTGAACAGTAGATATGATACAGATTTATTAGAAATCGGTGTGTGAGATTTTTTTAATGTAGTGCCTACAAACAGTACCTCTCACAACCGTCGTGTTCACATCAAACAAATAATTTATTATGAACGCCGCAGTTGGTAGCAGCACCGTAAGATACCGTTATTAGGCACAGTGATAAACTGAGAAAAATGGCTAGGTGGTATATAACAATACTAGACAGTTCCCGTGGAAGTTCCACGGTTTGAATTTTACTGATTTGAAATTATTATCAAGATGAAGGCATTAAAGATTTACGACGAATTATTGGGTTTGAAATCAATACTTTTCACTAATATATCCAGAACTTTCATTCTGTATCTTATCTACTGATAACATGGCTCAGATAGTACCCGTTGAAATTCCTATATTTAAAAATGGCAAAATTAAGGATCAATGAAATAAAATATAGTTTCAGTTTTACCCGTGGTACTATCAGAATCTGAATATTTTTCATAAATGTATAGGGAACTTCCATTCTCTTTCTTATCTATCGATAACATGGCCGCGTAAGAGAAGAAAGCTAATAACGGAAAAATTAAATATTTATAGTGATCCCGAGCCTTTGGTATCCACAATACAATGCTTGTAATACATGCCTACCCGTTCTGATTTCAGTTCATTAATTTCCTTCAGTAATAGATAGGAAGTAATGGGACAGACACACACAGATACAGAGAGATGGAGATACAAAGTCTATTATATATGTAGATTAATGTATAAATATTTATTGAGATCGGTACGTAATGTCGTAAGACTTAGCGGCCTGAATGATAAGGGTATGTACTGCGTTGTAAAAGGAAAGGATTCCATAGTTGATATTTTTATACAAAAGCGTATAATAAAATAGGTCCTCTATGTTCTAACCAAGTGGGGACGGCAATACTCCGTCTTACTCTTCCATGACTGTGCAGTTCAAGTTCGTAACAGTCAAGCCCTTTCATTTGTCTCTTTCCTGTCGTGAAAAATGGTGGTGCGATTGACAATAAAATTGTGCGGTTACAGATCCCATTGTGACTGCTCGTTTTCTTCCTTTTTAAGAACGCATAGGTTGTAGTATCAAAAAAGGGTTCCTACGAGATGTTTTAAACTTGCGTTGTTACAGGATCAAGGTGTATTGAAGGTGGCTTCCCATTTCATTTTTTCTTGTTTGAGAGCATTTTTGTTTCCTAAAATTTGACTTTTGTAATATTCAACTTATAATTTTAGTGTCATAAATATATTATTTATCGCCTAAAACTTTAACTCAAACATCCATGTGCCACCTTCTGAAGCTAATGCCAAATTAATTTAATTATATTTTTCAACCTGTTTAAGTTGAACGCATCTAACTATAATTATTAGATTTACGGCGTAGTCCACTGAGAGGGTACATTGCAGTCAGTTTGTGGTAGAGCACTTTCCAATTATTGTGCAGTATCAAATCAACAATAACGCACAGGCAAGCACAACTGTACATCGTCGAATTATGGCAAATCTGAAATTTCACTTCAGCAATCGGAGGCGTATGGTATGCTGTGCTCAGGAAACTTTACTTGGCTTTTGACTAATGTTAGTGTAACATTTTTAATATTTTGTCTTATTGGCTAATTCATTTGAAAGTATATTAATCGTTGTGTACAAACTAAGTACCGCATAAGTAAAGGTACAAATTCACTCATTATTTCACGTGTTTAGTATTCGTTGCTAGTTGCCCGTATTAATAAAACTTTGTGATACCAAATTCGTGTTGAGATCGCAATCAAGTATGCGTTTTGATGGATTTTATTTGTAATTGAAAATTGAACTAGAAGTTACATTGGGAGATCAGGTAAAGTGTTAAATTTTCGTTGTCCGTCATATATGCTCCGCTCAGAATATAAACCCTACCTCTGCTAAGGCTTCGTTTGTGAGTGTCTTTATTGCTAATGTGTAGTATTACATTAAACCCAACTTTACAAAAATTAGTTTTTTGTCAAGTTTGGTGTTCATAGGTCAGTGTGCAGTACAAATTATTAGACGACTTAACGCTTTCTCTGGCTACGTTTTTAACATTAGTAGGAAACTTAATTAAAACGTAAATCGTTCTACAGTATTTAAATGCAATTCTAAATAAGTTATACATACTTAATATTGTAAACTATGAGTGAACTTCTCTTAGATCGCTGGAACAGTAGCTTGTAGAGACAACGATGGAGTGTGAGGCTCCTGCTGCTCTCCAGTCTCTCTTCAACCTAACGGGAAATGTCTAAAGTTTAGAAACTTCAATGCTGCATGATTTTGACGCCTACAGATATCTTTCTATTTCTATTAAGGTTACTAGTGGGATGTTCATTATTGGTGATGAAAATCGCTCGTTATTTTCAGGCAGTGGGGAAAACCACAAACTTGCTGATGACTAATAGTAAAGTACGAATTTTTTGGTATTGTATGTGAAAATTTAAAAGAATTTGCGTCATCCGTCATACGAAATCAACAGATTCACCCCGATTCAGGAGGTCAGCCATTTGGTAGAGACCCCTGCACTAAAATTTTACTCAGCACCTTTCATAGGCATAAAAATGGTGTCATATAAATCATATCGCTGTGAAATCAGCGATATGATTTCGTAGAATTATGCTACAAAATAAGCGTAATACTGCGTAGTGGTTATAGCCATGTTGTGCAAGAAACGGAACCGGAAATAAGAACTTTCGATGTATTTAGGATTACTTATTAACTCCAAAGTCAAGTTTGGGCAGCGCCCGTGTGTGGAAATCTTTTCCAGCAGTTGATGTCCCGTAATAATTATGCCTTAAAGAAATGTGCTTGCAAAGTTACGGTCAGCTATGAGGAAACGTTACACGCGTTACTAGTGAGGACGAATTGAACTATCGTTTCGAGTTTGTGGTATCCTGGAGAATGTCCCTTAACACGTTGACTCCGATTGCCTGATTGGTGTAAAACTTCACTTTGTACGCATAGTCACTTGAAGGATCTGAAAAAATTACAGAACCTAACCTAAGTGGTACACATACCTACCACTTCGGAGTCAACGTGTTAAGAAACACAGCAAAATTAAGTTGATAAATTTGGTGTAAAAATATTAATTTCGATTATCCGTGTTTAGAAAAGCCTTTCGAAAGCTTCGTGCGATTGGCTGTCCAGGCTACGATTCTCTAAATGATAGTCCGATTTGCAAATTTCATTCATTTCTTACTTCTAGACGTACCAGTTTGCCCGTTGATTTATTAACTGCGCGCCGGCATTAAATTACTAATATAATCGGCGTACATTTTGTTTGACGAGCGTTTGTAAGTAGATTTCGTTGGTTCTTCGTGTGTTACATTAATTTTATACTTTACGTTTTTGAAATCTACCTGCCAGATGTTCTCCAGATTTTGCAAGCATCAAGCTGTTCCCCACGTATGGCAAGCTGCATCATTGTTAAGCATTGTTCGGTTTTCGTAGTCACGTTACAGATGAGTCACCTTGGTCCTTCGAACAATGTGAGGAAACCTCTGGCTTCGGCCATGCATTTTTCGTTCCAGTCTTCGTAATTCAGTGTTCTTTTCCAACGCTGATTATATCTTGTTCGTCGTAGGTAGTTGTTGTACCTATATGGTATCGCTTTAGAGCCCCGCCCTTGTTTCGAGCTATGCGGTTCACAGGTGTTCGACGACAGCCAGTCGACCTTGGGCTTTGTATGGCACTCCAGAAGTCGAGACCCTCCTTATTGTCCTTGTGGAGTGCCATGCTTCACTGTAAAGGTCTTGATATCGTACGGTTCATAGCATAGTACAAGAATAATTCTGCAACGGTTTCAATATTTTAATATTATATCAATGGTGAATTTTTTGTTCCGTGATGATTTTACTTCGTAGTCTGAAAGTCTTATGTGGCTTGTATGCTTAGGTTTTCATTTGGATGTTTATTTTTCAATCACGAGAATTCATAGTTTACATGTATTTTATTTGATGCTCTCGGTGAGAATCTTATGTGATGTGATCATGCTAAGGCTGTTGCTATATTTATGTATTACTATTACTACTTTCCTTTTTAAACGGAAAAAACATCTTTTTGATTGAGTATAGGTGTCATATTGAGTTATGTCTTAGAAAGTTCAATGAACAATTGGACGCTTTGATTTCTTCAGATAATAATATGAGACGCTTTGATTTCTTCAGATAATAATTTGATGTGTCAAACCGTCAAAATCCCCATGGCATTGTCATTTTGGTTATTGTTGCAATGATTGTGCCTTTTCGTAAGGAACGAAACTAATCATGGTAAATTCATATTCTTGATTTTGTTTTTGATGCTCTGTATGTTTCCTAAAAGCGTAATTTCTGATAGATTGTCATTTGATCTTGGTGAAAACTCCTAGTAACGCTTAGAATGTTTAATTTTCATAGTTCATAAAAACGAAGGATTTTTTGTAACTGCTCGCCTACATACGAGTGTATTTTTCTAGCTACCGAATCAAAATGAAATAAAACTTAAAGTACTGTCGTTATTCGTTGTAAAACTCATAGGCATACAGATTAGCAAGTGCTTACTTTCATAGATTAATGAATAGCAACATTCTTTGTGTATAACCCTAAAATTTTATTTTTTGAATCTTCGAACTTGAATAATTTGTTGAACGGAAATTGTTCTACCCGCAAATGGAGGCTGGAAGATATTTTGTTTATTCCCTCCAGTCAAGATAGACTAGTCATTTCTCTTGGATATTGCCACTGACGACAGCATCAGTAACATTTGTAATTGGTTATTTTCCCATTCTGTCTTTCTCTATTGCAAAGATGACAGATGAGCCGAATTCTTGGATGCGTGTCTTGGTATAATTTTCTTCATTCCACTTCACCTTTCTTAGATGGTCAGGTAGCCGTTCTTGTTTTCTAATTTGAGCTGTTCTCGCACAGGCACTTAAACTTTCCGGCTTTCTAGAGCTGTCCGCATCAGGCTTATAGTTTCACTACGATCACATTGATATGTAGAATTGCTGTTCAATCATATGTTCATGGGTCATAACAGCCTGTGTAGTACGCTTCATCCGATTGTTGATTTACTTGCCACTTGTGCACATTTTTTATTTTATACCTACTTAATATATGCTCTGCTGTCGAACAATGGTACTTATTGATTTCGATTTCTAAGGGTTTAAAAAAAAATGCAAAGGGTATACCCTTACGAAATTTTTCACGGTTTTTGGTCTTGCAGCCTCCTGGCTGTAAGCCAGGAGGCTGTTGCCTGGCTGTAGCGAGGAGGAAAACTATGGGTTTTCCCAGAATTCTGCCTCCATTTACTCTGAAATTTATAAAAATTGTCAATCATTGCAGTGACTATTGGGGCAAACTCGATGAACCAGTCATTTATAGATAATTTTTCGTATCCTGTGATCTGTACGATAATTTTCATAGTATTTATGAATTTTTTTTGCATGTTTATTCTTATTGTCAAAGGATGTTGAGTATCTTGGTGTGAGATTTAAAACAAAGCGGTGGACAGTTTTACTGCTTATGAGGTTCTATTTGCGAATTAAGTTCGTGTTAGGATTGTAAAGCTCATCGCCTTAATGGAAAAATCTGAGCACTTATCTTTTCGTGTTTACTACTCGGATGATTGGTTCATACAGAAATGATTCCAAATACATTGACCTCTTTTTTAATCAAAGACCTATTTAAAGAATATTATAAACTCGTGCATTTGCAACCTGGGGAGTTATGACTATGTGCAGACGAGTATCTGTGAAACACGATCCATTTTGAAATTACTAAATGCTTATTATATACACCTATTAAATTCGTGACTTTAAATGAAGATGCAGCATATTGCAACAAGTCTCGCTACCTCAAAAGGTAGCCAGAGATTTTATGCAGGGATCTGAATCTTTGTAATAATATAGAAACTGCCAATAATTCTTATGGCTTCAATTTCATCTGCACTAATTCTTAGATCGTAATGGGGAAATAGTGCTCTGTTCTTTACTACAAATCTTGGTGACCCTGCATGTCTCCTTCCTGACAACTTTTTTCCCCACTTGCTGTTGATCGATACTGGAAGCTTATGCCATAAAATTAACCCGTGAGTAGTGTTCAGGTCTGTGGACCAGTTTTCATTTTTACTGCTAAAATTTTCGCCGTTTATGCTGCTTATAATTGGGATGAAGTAAAAATCTGTTCTGCGTTTTATGCGTTTCATGGTGAAGCATTAAAAACCACAAAATGCAACGGGTCGACCAGACCCACAAACACGCGCTGAGTAACAATATGAACATCACACAAGAGTAAATAAAGAGACATGAAGGCCCGTTGCATTCTTTGCCTAATCGAGCTCCAGTGTGCAAGCGGCCTCGAGTTTCCAGAAGTGTTTGGCGCTCCTCCAAAAGGAGACCAGTTTCTCCCGCCGCTGGACAGGTGCAATTCCTTTAGTTTGTTGCTGCATCTCGCCCATCTGGTTCCAGGGAATGTCATCGTTCCAGTTAACTGGTCGTCCTTCTCTGTAACTTCGCAGGTGCAACACAGTTCGTAGTTTGATAGCAGAAATTTCATTGTGGAAAAAAGTGACTACGCTCCGAGGTTTTGAAACTAAGCGTTAACTGAAGAGCTTTGCTTTGACGATTTGAGTACGTAGTTTTACGAAAGTTGAGCTTCAGTCATTCATCACTAAATGTAATAGAAATCGATCGTAAAGTTTAAATGGAAATTTATTTTTACAGCTTGATCTATTCCTCGTTCTATCGCTGGAGAAATAAACATTGTTAAACTTTCTGGTAGTTCGTAGGATTTTGTTGAAATTGATATTTCGAGTACAAGATTCGGACATATGCTTTTTGAACAATCCTTATTTGCTTTTCGTTGATTCTTAGCTTTCTTCCACTGAGAATTTTTTTAAATTTCTTGTCTCAATTTGGACATTGATAACTTATCTATTCTTGTTCATTATATTTTCCTTATAAAATCATCTTAAACTGGATAGAATTCATTGATAAGGCGGGCTTGTGAGGTGCGTCGTAACGCAGTGTAACCTGTCTGCCGAGATGATGAGCCCTTCTCATGACCGTGTGACTAAACCGGTCGGTCGCCTGCAGTAGGTTCTGTCGAGTTTTTTCAGTCGTCGCTGATCAATTTTGCTTCAGGCAAGTTAAATTATTGGAATTGACAACGAATTTAAACTAGTATTCCTTTATTACAGTTAAATACTCCTCGTGAAGGGTTAATTTCATTGCGTGGTGAGGGTGATAGTTTTGTTTGAACTATCTGGTTCGTCAAAAACATTCACTGGATAATTTTTGCGCAGTTAGCATCGTGCACGTGCAATCGGCGTGGAAGACTCGCCATTGGCCAATTTGCTACAGCTGTGTTTATCTCATGACTTCGATACTTGTGTTTAAATCTTGTTACCCAAGTTTTTATCATCGATTTAAAAGTCGACGCTGTTGCACTACTTTACTTCTAGCAAATCATGCGCAAATGTAAATAATATAATTATGGTTTTAATCTACTTGTATGATAGTTTATCATCTCTCTCCCTATCTGTGTCCATTCCATCACTTCCTATCTATAACTCAAAAAAATTAATGAACTGAAATCAGAACGGGTACGTGTGTATCATATGTATTGTGGATGCAAAATGCTCCGGATTACTAGCATGTGCGTCATTTTTTCCCATTATTAGCCTTCATCTACATAGCTTTGTTATCGGCAGACAAGTACAGAATGGAAATTCTGCATGTATTCCTGAAAATACTTAGGCTCCGATAATACTACGGTTAAAACTGACAAATAGATTTTATTTCGTAGATCGTTAATTTTTATCACCTTCAAAACGTGGAATTTCTACGGGTAACAGCTAGGCCATGTTATCGATAGATAATATACAGAATAGATATTATGTACATATTCATGAAAAATATTGATTTAGAAGATAACGATTCCTTGTAAGCTTTTAATACTTATAATACTTTAAACTTCATAAAATCTAGACAGAATTTCCACGGGACTTGTCTATAGTAGTATGCAAATATTCGTGTGCATATCATGAAAAGCACATCAGTTTTAGCATAACTGTCTTTGATTTTTTTTGTTTGCGATTCCAAAACTTTTCTTGGTAAAAAGTATGGTCACGTAATATGGAAAAGTTTGTTTCAAACCGTTATACAGAAATCTCTGATCTAATGTTTTCTTTCATTCGAATCATTTTTTGTACAAATAAAGGGCAATGATTTTACAGGTCATTCTTGGATAAACTCAGGGCTGTACCCTTATATTTTTCACTAAAATTCGAAATTTCATGAAACTTCATGCAACTCGGTCTTTATTCATATTCGTGCGTAGATCATGAAAAACTCGTCGGTTTTGGCACAACTGTATTTGATTTTTTGTTAGCGAACCAAAGACTTTCGTTGGTAAAAAGTAGGGTCACGTAAACGGAAAGATGTTGCGTTTCAAACTGTTATACGAAAATCTTGGATCTAATGCGTTTCCTAATGCACTTCTGATCATTGGTGGCTGTGTTGCCTGCAAACTCGCCTAGCGCTCAATATAAAAGAAAACAGACAAAGGAAAGAATTTCATTTAGGTATACATGAAATTGAAAATAGTTATTCAATTCATAATGCCAAGGTCACAAGACATGGTAATCATGCGTCCAGCGATTGTTCCCCTCCTATTTTCCGAGGTAGCGACACGTGGGATGGTCTGGAAGTTTGAAGAAATAGTCTCTTCAAGTTTGTCTGTCTACTCCCTGCGTCGCAAGCAGCAAAAATTAAAGAGCTGTGTGAGAATTTGAACCTTAAAAACCTGAGACCTGGCAGCACAAACGCAAGCCGCTTAACCAGTCGGGAGTGTATGCAGCTGCACGCCTGCGCACAAGCACGATTTCCACTACAAACTTGGTTCCGAAGCTCATTGTTGTAATGAAACGGCCCTGATTGTATGTACTCCACATTTTTTGTTCTCGCAATGCTTTCATCCAATGGCTTTTGTAACATCGTGCATGCATGTTGAAATTAATGGAACAGACATACTCGGAATTTTGTAGCGTTGAAATGCCGTGTATTATAGCAGTTAATCTCTAGATGTCATAGTATGTTTGCTCGGTTCAATATTTTTCTGGTAGAGTAAACTATTCAAATTAATTATTTTCTAACTAAAATAGCTCAGATGTAACCAGGCATCTTCATTTTGAGTCATTTGACTATATTAATCTTGACTTTTGTTTGAATACTAATTTGCGTGAACAGTTCTATATAATATAGAAATCAAATGATATAATTCATATCAGTGAAGAGTTAATTCATATTTTCATTCGGTTTGATTTATGCACCTAAAAGTGCAAATA
The DNA here is from genome assembly GCA_006783055.1 of Trinorchestia longiramus. Lineage (NCBI taxonomy): Eukaryota > Metazoa > Arthropoda > Malacostraca > Amphipoda > Talitridae > Trinorchestia > Trinorchestia longiramus. Next base: position 139,022 of record VCRD01000839.1, read on the forward strand.
GTACACCTGTATTCTATTAAGTAAGCATTTACTTTGTACGCAAGGTAAATGTCCTCTTTGTGTAATAATTTATTACATTGCTATAACCAATGTTCTAAATTCTTTACCAGTTCGTCTTTTTCGATTTTTCTCACTGTACTGAAAAGATATTCATTCCTGAATTTCTTGCTTTGTAAAGTATAAAATCGTACAATGGAGTCTTCGGATGCTGATGCTGCGGTGCTGTTCATTCAGTATCTTGAGGGTGAGTAACAGTTTTGCTAACACATAGGCTCATCATAAGTGGACTAATGATGGATATGCGATAATACTCGTATAATGCCTGTGCCCGAGTTGAGCTTTCATTGTGCTGCTATGAAAGGGATCTTCAACGCACCGTGCAACTTGGTTCATAGGCCATTGTGTTCTTGCAAAGCGTATTGTGAACCTGTCATTTAAACTGTATCCTATTCGCTTACAGTACATTTCGTTGTTGTCGTTTTTGCCCTTTCTGTAGAACTTTTATGTATGATGAGTTTTCAGAGTTTCAATTCTTTTGATGACATGTAGCCTAAAAATATTAGCTTGAAATTGTTTGTAAATTAGAAATAAATCGCTCGTTACTAGTCTGGCGCTGCCGCATGAAACACGTACTTCTCATAGATATTCAAGGTTACTCGCGTCCTACTTGAAGTGCAAATACGTTCATGCTTCAAAGCCTTAGAACGGCGAAGTGTGCGTTTTCGAAACGAAGTTCAGTTCTATAGATACACTAGTGAAAATCGATGAAATTTAACAAAGTATATTCCTTTCGCTTTTAGCAAAGCTTATGCAGTCTAATAATCGCGCTCTCAACAAACTTTTCATGGTGTGACACAATCAGCTTGTTTGGTAGTAATTTGAGTCCAAATTGAATCATTCGAACGCTAGTTTCAAGTAGCGTGGAAGAAAATCGTGAGCTGTTTTGGTTGAACGTCAAAACAAAATAAATAAAATTATTTGTAGGGCTCAAGTTTGAGGAGAGTTGAATCCCATTTCGAACTTTGTTACACAGCTATTATGCAGTTTCAACGGAGGCTATAGTAAACAACTACCGTGTACTCACGAGCGTATTTCGTGTATTGTCAGATCCAACTGCCTGAACCCGGCACGACTTACCCCATTGTAATAAGGACCAAAGATGTTGATCATTATTGGTGTTGGATGTTGAACGTCAACAAATGTCTTGCCTCGGTATTAGACTATGCCATTGACCTTTAACAGAATATTACATTTCAATAGTGAAAGGATACTTTAATACTCGCTTCTTTTGCTGTTTAGCAAAACAAGAGTTTCAGTTGAAAAATAAAGATCTAATATAGGAGAAATAAGAAAGTTATCATGCATTTATAATTTCTAGTTATTACTGGCTTAATATATGCGTTCATTTCTACTTCTCGGTAAAATTATGAGTACTATCACGCTTTCTCATCATCCCAAGTCACCCATCTGAAATTGGGAGATGCTGTTAGTCCACCACCTTGTTAAAGGCAGTTATTACATCGGTATCCTTTAGAGGCTTGTTGCAGTTGTCCGATATGCAGTTTCTCCTAAATTCCAGCGTCTGACACTCGTTCTCAATTATGCTTTAATGAATTTATTATTTGATTACACAGGGAGGATGGCTGAGCCGACCAACATCGAGGAGCGTCTGGCAGCTCTCCCTAAGCCTGGATCGATGGCTGCACTGGAGGACGAGGCGCCGAAGACCTGCATCATCTTCAGAGGAGGACGCCCACGGGTGCACACCGCTACGTCTGACGACCTGTACAGGCGGGGCCTGAAGCCGTACCCTCGGAAGGACCTGACGACGCTCCACGCGCACCTCGTCACACGTGCACTAGCGTCCCTACACGCGCACAGCTCCGTCATCCAGGAAGATCACACTGACCTTCCTAACCCAAACAGCCCCGAGCTCCGCGATATCGCACGCTTCGCCAAGTGCCCCACCGCCGCCAGCGGCAACTTGGAGTGCAGCATGGCCAAAGTTGAGGTTTGCAACGGAGAATGTGGAGACGCTCTCACGTCCGAAATTACGCAACCAAACATCGCTAATGCTAATCTCGATATTTTACTGGAAAAACTGAAACCCCATGCAGAATATGATCATATTCGCAGTCATTTAACGAATTTAAGGTCAGATTTAGCCACGCTCATGGACTTCATAAGATTTTCTTCGGCCATAAGCAAAAAATGGATGGTAAGCGTTGGTCCCATTTGCTGCTCTGACGTTTGGGTTAACCAAACGAACGAAGAAGAAGACGTGGTCGCTCTTCGTCTGAGAGGCGGGTCGTCTCTCCGTGCGCCTCCATTACGGGACGCTGCATGGGTGTGGCTCACGCTCCTCCACCCTGACGTGCTACGGGAGCGCTACACTGAGTTGTGTGACACTTACTGCCTCGCCTTCAACTCAACTCATCACCGCCTCACCAGCTCTGACCCCGACCGATTGCCTGAAGAGCTCATGTCATACTTCGACGTCATGAGAGACCTTGGTGAGTCCTTTTTGCACGCCTTCCTCGCAGTCCTACATAAATTCGTTGTCTCGAAGACGTGGTTCCTCGATAGGGAACTGCATACTCCTGCCGGTACTACTCGAATGGCTGAAATTCTTCAATATTTGATCGATAATGGAATAGTGGGTAGTATATTCATTGCCTAACTGTCGTACTTGCCATCGTTCTTTTTTGTAGTTGTCGATATTTTTGTTTCGAGATATCTTTGTGATAATAGAGTAATTTCTTCGTCATAATATTATATGCACGAGAGCTCGGCTAGTATTAGGTATGTTCATAATGCTAAATACAGGGTGCAGCGACAGAACTTGCTTCCTTTTTCAAAGCAAAGCGCTTTAATAAAAAGAAAGTTCTTGGCCGCACCCTATAGTTTTGCATTCAAAGATGTATCTGGAAGAGGGGGTGTATTAAATAGTTGTATTAAAACAGCGGCATTCCTTAGTAGCACCTAAATAGCTTTGACTATCGTACGACATTCTTTATGCTAATACGTAGTTTTATACTATCTAGGTATTTAATGCTTTCTTAACGTAGTTCATTAATCCGTCCAGTTTTGGCATATAGTGATGTTCAGCATAAACTCTATAGTAGCGCGGCCCAAAAGGGAATGAACTGCAGCGAGTGAACTTACAGAGTAGTACATGTAGATGACAGCTGAGTACGTAACTCTACATCCCTATTTTGGGCTAGAAGTTGTAGGAGCAATTATTTGCATAGGTGGAAGCGACAGAATTTATTTCTGAACTTAATTCAAATGTTACTCTAAAAAGTAACTTTATTTCGCGGCAATTGTTTAGTTATTCTCAAAAGCTAGAACGATTCAAACATTGTTTCATACTAGGTGCACGTGTTTTCCAGAAGTGATCGCAATATTTTTTTCGTAAAGTTAAGTTTTTTGTATTAAGTTGACGCAATCACAAAGATAATGTTCATTGTCCTTGAATCTTTCAATTACTGCCAATAACGTATTTCGGACTATTAACCGTGTCACGCTCGTCGGTGCAAATTTTCTTAGTTTAGGTAACTATTTCACAGTAAAAAGAGCGAGTGACTTTACGAAATTATTAAATTTACAATACATTAGATACCTCCAATGAAGACATCTTTAGTTTCCACCACTACAATAGCATTTTAATTAATTCAGGAAATTCTGAGCTGTGACGAAACTTCAAGAAAACATGAACTATGCGAACTTGAACAAGGTACATTGATCCAGGAAAGTGATGCATCACTCGCAGCCAGTTGAAGGTTTATGACCCATAGATTTTGAGGGTCCTGTCCATGGAGGTAGACGCCAGACTGGCAGCGTCTGCAGCAAAGCGCACACCCGTCGCTAGCGCCGTGTGGTCGGTGAACACCCTCAGATCCGTCCATTGCTTGCACAAATACACCCTGTCCGCACAAACAGATCAGATTTACAAGCACGCTAGGATAGGTCCCAAATTAGATTTTGTTGAACTTTGACTGTTCGACAATGTCAAAGTTGCGTACGAATAATATGAACAGATGTCACTCTTGCAAGTACAAAGAGTACGAGTAGAGAAACTCTGGGCTAGCTAACTTAACTGGACAGAAATCTTTTGAAGCATTTCTTACAACATTACAGTAAGAAGAATTTGCATTTTTGACTGCTCTTCAAACGCATGCATCACAAAACGAAGAATTACGCCTAACATGAAATAAGAGATAACTAAGCCTTTAATTCCAGTCAACTGCTTCAAAATTGCGTATTAAGGGTCTATGCATTGTTTGTAACTGCACGTAAAAGGCGAATTTTTCTGAATGACTGGCATTGCCTTCATTGATGATACCGCCAATGACTCTTCAAGTTCTAAAATAAAACTTCCAATTTGGTCGTTGGTGCGACCATGGTTACCTATTAATGATTATGAGTTCAAAATACTTGTGAAAACGCTCTAAATAAAATCTCTAAATATTTTTTTTATCAATTGATACATGTAACTAAATGCTTCTTAAGACCATATAATCGATAACGATAAATAAATTACCGGCGTTTTCTTATATTGACCCTGCCTCTGTCGCAACAATTGAAGGGTGGAAAGCACT
>VCRD01000839.1:151039-173307 GCA_006783055.1 Trinorchestia longiramus
GCACTGCCACCAGCCTCACCCGTTGCCACCTGTACACCCACAAATATTATAACTTTAGATAACATGGCCACCGTCTTCACAGAATACAGGAAATACAAGCAGAGGTTATGAAAATTCAGTTATTTTAATAGTAAATCCAAAACGAGAATTTTAAAGTTAGTGAAGATATGCATTCATATAAGAGTAGCAGGGAAATCGTTTCAATTTTTGCAAGTTGAATTGCGATTATAAGAAGCCTAGTTAACGAAGTATACCTCTTAACTACACAAAGCAACTCACACTATATCGAAGATAAGATGTTCAACAGTTTCCTAAATACATTCTAAGCCCTGAATAAATATATAATTAGGCGCAATACAGCTTTGCACAAACATATTCTATTTTCCATTAAGTCAGTGTTCCTCTTGAAGAATGCCGTTGAAAACTCAGCCGTGGCTCGGAAGCCTCATAATTTTTGAACCTACCCTATTTTGTTCTTAGAAAACGTATTTGTTCTTATACACCAATATCGATTTTACGTCCTATAAATCAGAGGTAAATGATTGTAGATAAGGCCTATAAAATTTAGAGAAGATCTTTTTTCCGATTGTTCCGTTAACATTGAGGGCAGTTTGAAGAATAAGTCGCGCTGAACGGCACATAGCCTGACCTGCTGAAGACTTGCTACTCACGCCGTGTGTCGGGGTTTGAGGCTGGATGCCGGCCTGGGGCTTGAGGGTGGCGAGGGCCTCTCTGGCCGCCGTCACTTCCTTCGTAAGGCGAGCAATGACTCGTGTGGCAGCGTCGTGTTGGTACAGGGCATGACTGGTGACAGAAGCTCTTGTTACAGCGCACTAAAACTCAAGCATAGTGAAATAACTCGAGCATAGTGAAATAACTCGAGCATAGTGAAATAACTCGAGCATAGTGAAATAACTCGAGCATAGTGAAATAACTCGAGCATAGTGAAATAACTCGAGCATAGTGAAATAACTCGAGCATAGTGAAATAACTCGAGCATAGTGAAATAACTCAAGCATGTTGAAATAACTCAAGCATGTTGAAATAACTCGAGCATGTTGAAATAACTCGAGCATAGTGATATAACTCGAGCATGTTGAAATAACTCGAGCATGTTGAAATAACTCAACCATGTTGAAATAACTCAAGCATGTTGAAATAACTCAAGCATAGTGAAATAACTGAAGCATGGCGAAATAACTGAAGCATGGCGAAATAACGCAAGCATGGAGAAATAAATTGTATAAGGAAAAATTAATCTCGACACAACTATCTTCTGATATTGGCTGTATGCACATGGACAGCTTAGCAGCAAGTGATAGAACTTGTTCGATCTACAGATATTGTCAATCAATTTAATGCAAACCAGTTTCTGAACTAGATAAAAAAAAGAGTACCTGAAGGTAAAGCCTCGACTCTTGCAATTCAAATACATAAAAACACTACCTAGTAAGTAAAAAAGCCCATTCAATAACACCACAGTGTATAACTACCAAGAAATGTAATGAGCTAAAGATCCAAGAACAAATGCAATCATTTAATTGGAAATAAAGTTTGTACTCAATTGGAAATAAAGTTTATTTAATGGTGCGTAAGAAAATGGAACAAAAAATTTGAGGCACACACCCACCTGAGCTCCTGCTTTGCAGTGTGCAGCTGCTGCCTCAGAGAGAAGGAATGCAGCATGACACTGTCCCACTCATCCTGCAGTGCCTTCAGGATAGCAGGGATGCTGGTGGCACTCGGGGGTTTGGGCTTCACCACCGGTGACACTGTATAATAATAACACTTGTAAATGTATATTCATATTAAAGAAAATGAGTGTTTCAATTATGTTAAAACCACTTGGTTTCTGAAACAAAAAATAATGAATTTCAATAAGGTTATAAAGAATCTTATACAAACTAGGAACTAATGATGAATTGGTCTCAATTTTAGCTTCTGTATGGCTTCAGCAAATATATCTCAAACATCAAATTGCATCTATAGAAGGGAAACCAAAGAAACCTGTAACAATTCAGTTAAACTACTGCTCAATAAATGTATCCTGCTTCTTGCATTTACTAAACATACAAAAACAATTCATAGTTTTATGGCTTCTGTCATGTGAAAAGAGGTGTAGAACTGATCAAAGAATATAACAAACTAATAACTAATGATGAAAAGCAGAAGCAATACCTTTACAAATTGAGAAAAGTTCCCAGTCATCACTTTTAAACAAAAACCAGAAAACAATACTTTTGCTCCACAAGAGGCAAAAATAGACTTATGTAAGTGGTTATGACATGCCTACTGAGGAAATTTTCCCTTGAAAATATTCAATGTGCTATAAGCTGTACCCCACCCAAGTGGTGGTGTGGAAAACATTATGCCCATTATTCACCATTCCTTGAACCCATTATGTACTAATCTAGATTCTCATAGTTTTGGCCCAAACTACACATCAAAATTACACTGGCAAAAATATCAACAAAATAATACCTTCAAGCACAAACTCACATACTTATACTTTTTAACATTTGTCAACCTAAAAATTAGCATACAATGCATTATTTAGAATAGGAATGCAATTGGGTGTCTCCCTGCAATATAAAAAAAAATTTTGAGCCCCATTACTGCAACACCCTCATGTATATACTTTACTTCTTTTCCAGGTTTCTTGTTATTCTACAGATTTACTCACTTCATCACATCTAGAAAACAGAAAATTTGTACAAAGAAAACTTGAACTTACCCTTGATTTCAATGAGCTGATCAGTGGAGAGATCTTTATTATTGATGGGGTCAATTCCATGCTCAGCAATGAATTTTTCTATGAGTCTTCTTTCAAAAATTCCACCAGATACTGGAGACACAACCGCATGCTCAGGGACTTCATTGCAAACTGGAACATGGAAAAAACACGATATTTATTTTCAAAGAAATGCAAGATTTAACATACATTAAGACTCTCAACAATTAAAATGTGCTGATATTATAGAAATTGTTCAATAGCAGCATATCAATTACAATGAAATAGTTTAGCTTGCATGGATAAGCTACAATACATACTTCAGCATTAACCCATTCCCTCTAAAAAAAAAAAAGTTTCAGGATTTTGGAGAAATTGAAATTATATAGTCATTAGTATTTGTTGTTTTTATCAAGAAAAAAAGAATCTTGAGTAGTTGCCCCCTCTCCCCGACAGGGGGAAAACTACAGAAGGTCCGAAAAAATTTTTATTTCCTTTTATTCTGTGAGATATAAGTTGGTACCACATGGTACTGCTGGGAGGGAATGGGTTAATATTCACACCTGAATATGGAAACCTGACATTTCAATATTCATACCTAAACCTTTAACACACTGTCTAACTTAGCAGCCATATTACAAAGATCTGCATAGTATATATTATAAATGAAAATATATTAGAAATTATTGGTGAAGGATAGCAAGGCAAACTGCAGCATCAACCACAAAATCAGAAATAAATAAATCCTATCAGAAATCAGAATAACCAGCATGTAAATAACTAGAACATGAAATACTTTATTAATAAAATTATGGATTGGCTAAATATTACTTACTTGCACATATAAGAGACATTGTAGCAAAAATAATTATTTACATATAATTTAAAGAAATGACCAGATTGAGATGCTTAGGGGATTTAGCAAATCAGCATATTTAAAATTGTAGTAATATGTCTGAAGGAGAAAAAATTAGGAATGAGTTTATAGATATTCACAGAAAAATCACAAATTCACATATTACACACATGAATAAGTAATAAATGTCCTTTCAAATTAATTAGCTGCCTGAAACAAAAAGGTATAACACATTGAAAATTTTATGAAACAAAATCATCAACAGGGTAACAAATCAAATTATCGATATATTCTTCAATCTAATTATGTACTTTTCCCAAAGAACTTATCTTCTTTTTTCATATAAAAATATATAAATTAAATCAAATTTTCACACAATTATACAATAACAACAAAATTGGCAATACATGGAACCAAAATTTGTTAAACCTCTTTGCATGAACACATTTCTTAAGATGCAAAAAGTAAAAGAATCTTTGCCAACTAACCTACTATGCGAAATTCTGTTTATAAGTTCTCTGTAATCAATTGACATTCTGAGTAAATGCATTGTCATGGTAGCCTAGTTTTAACTTGCTCTTTACCAGGCAAACCATAAATAGTTTTCAAATTTCAAGGTGAAGTTCACAGTTTTCTACTTTGGTATCAAACAGTCTAAATCCATGAAAGCGCACAGCCATGATCTGGTGAATGTTTGTAACAAAGGCCCCACCTAAAGCAGCCCTTCAAGTTTAAGTTGTGTTTTTTAAGCTAAAACTGGACACCAGAGATATTTCAATCTTATCTCAACCTCTGAACGGAAGATTATGTTCATAACTTTGAAATTCTTTTCGATTTTTCATAATGATTTAAAACTTGCCTTTTAAAGAAAGACGAATTAAATGTTAAAGAAAGTTTCAATGTACAACGAAATTTCACACAGAGCAAATGACACTACTAAATTTCCACTAATTCAAAAATGATTAACTAACTGAAATTATACAACATTTAAAATACATGTCACTGATATTGGCCACCAATTAAAGTCAACTAAGGCATATAACAATAAATATGAAACTCTTAATTCGGGTATGAGAAACAAAGGATAACTCGGCTACTTTTCTGAGAGTTACTACACACTTTAATAATTAAATTGGTTAACCGATAATACAGCTAGTGAATAAAATACATAAGTAGAGATGCACAATAAAAGTATTCTTTATACGTGAATAGCATTAAGAATAGAGACTTCCTATTGAAAATATCATGAAAAATTAAAATACGCCGCTATACCACGCTTCAGAAACATCCCAGATCAGCGTCCGGTTGAGCATATTGAAGACACATGAGGTGGTCAATGTTTCTCGATGATCAACCTTTAATAAATTTTGTACCCATTTCACTTATATAAGATTTCGAACTATAATATATTTTAAAGTAAATAATTAAATTTCACATTGGATAAGAGAAATAACTTGCTTCTAAACTGAAATAATTTTGCTGTCGTTCCTCTCCTAGAAACGGCGTTTTGACATTATATTTCCTGGTATTTCTCATTATAAGAATAATATAATGTGTCTTTACCATAAACTTATTGCAGGAACTTATGACACAGGTAAAATAAAATCATAGTAACTAAAAATAATTAAAGAAACCTTGATAAACATTTACACCACCAGCTTGGTCGACTGGTGAGCGAATCTGCTTTCGAGCGGGAAGACCCGGGTTCGAATCCCGCTGCCGACATGGTTGACGCGGCTAGAAATACAGCATGGGACTTGAGTAAACAACCGAATAATTATCGAAGTAATTATCCGACCCAGGAATGGACCAGAAGGTTCGTTCCTATAGCCTCATTCTATTTTATTCTATTCTATACGGAGACATGACTACTCGCGGGTATGAAATAAAACACTTTTAAACTCTAGTCCCATCTGGAATGCATAAAATATACAGTGAGTTTTAATTTCAAATGATAGTACAAAGGCTGTTTTTTAAGCTCTGATGTGATATTGAAAAAATGTAGAGTTACATAACATAATAATTTTATAATCTAAAGTACTGCAGGGTCCATAAGTCAATGCGTGGCGTGAGAATATGTGCATCGAATCATTGGTCTATTTTATTTAATGAAATATCAATTCCTACAAATGTTTCTCTTGAACTTGTGACGGAACATGTGACATTAATGCTAGATAATCTCAAAAAAAAAACATTATTTTTAAGCAAGATTGTGAACCACTACTTTAAAGTCTGTATGTTCGCGGGTTCATCAATCAAATGAAGGGTGGAAAGCACTAGTGGACTACTTGCATTTTTTCCCATGGTAAATACAATATATTTTCCACGGGAAAAAATGCAAGTTGTCCACTCCCGTGCTGTCGCTGACACAGCGCAGACAGAGGCGATTACGATCCAGTAGTTTACTATATGAAGGGTGGACAGCACTAGTGGACAACTTGCATTTTCTCCTGTGGGAAAAAGTGCAAGTAGTCCACTAGTGCTTTCCACCCTTCAAATATTCCCAGACGGAATAGACAGATTTATTGGCCACCATGTTTAACTGATATCACTCCCTTGGACTACTTTCTGTGGTGTTATGCTCAAGATATCGTGTTTCGAACAGAGATACAGAACATCATTGACCTAAAACAAAGGATTCCTGATGCTATAGCCAAGAAATCTAGTATTATTATACATCGTTTGGTGTGCTACAACATAAGGGGCCTGTATAGAGCTGTATTCGATATAATAAAATGAATTTGATAATATACTTTTGATTTTGAAATGATTTTCACATGTGTATTTTTTCATTTGTTTGTAACAAATTTGTTAAATTGAAACAACTTCATGAACCACCCTGTAGTTTAGCGACAAAATGGGTTTTGCGATAAAATGAGAATTGAAAAATCTATCAACACTTCATTTTCAAAATCATTGCTTTTTGTTGCTCAAAAGGAATTTCAATGTTATGCATTAAAGTTTTTGAAACATTTCATCTGCAATCTAATTTCAAATTAGAGAGGTGGATATAATAAGTTTTTAATCGAAAATATACAATTTCGTTGTCTCTTGCCGAATATGCTTACGTCTTTGATGTACTATAGATCAAAGGAACTCTTATTCAAATCATACACTCTTCAAGTGTTGATTCATAAGTTTGAAGATCATGAGAGCACAATACATGCACATATGACATGAATATGTGTTGAATGAGTGACCTGTTTGAGGAAGGAGAAAAAGAGTGAGTCCGGCTTACCGGTAGGCAAATTCTGCCCACACACCTGTGTTACTCGGAGAGCTACCCCACTTGTGTTGTTATCATCTCTGTCAGCTGTTTCGATATTAAAGATGGAGATAGTAAGCCAGTAACACTGAACTGGCAATGATAGCAACTGACACTAACTGAACTAGCTATCATATTTCGTGCGAACAGGAGCTTTGGGGAAATGCTTTAAACATTTACACCAGCAGGACCTATGGCCAAAGTGTAAATTTCATGACACTATTCTTCTATTGTTATGACAGAAAATAGTATTCTGCATCAAAATTAAAAAAGAACATTGAAATCGAATGATTCATTACCAAATTATTAACATTCATTCAGAGGATTATAGTTTTTGTAAAATAATCATTGAATATTTATTCCAGCGCTTCTTTCAATAAATTTGTCACTTTCTTTAGCATCCACCCTCAGTTTCAGTCTGCGTTAGTTTGAAGCCTAAGAACATTTGCTGCAGCTGTCTGACCCCGAACAGGTGAGCAAAGAAATCGAGGACATAGAGAGATAGTTGTCAGAAGTGAATTCAGATTTTGTGTTGCTCAAGAAATGATGCATCTGCATTATTTGTCAAAAACTCGTTCAGGCTGATTTAGAGCGTAGAAGAGGGGCACGAACAGGATTTATGAGTGAGGAAGCAGATAGAAATATTTCAATAGTTCATGCGTAAAAACTCATGTCATGTCACACACGACTTCAAAGGGCGCACGTAATTTTAGTGCCAACGTCTACGTAGCTATTATAAAATTTATATGGCTTGTTTTTGGTTCAGGGAGCCAACCAGACGTATAGAGTCACAAATTAGGAGTGTTAAGCTAACTACGTATGCTGCAGAAGAGAGCTTGTCAGCATGCCCTTCCGAGACAATGCGTCATAACTAGATATTTCTTCACCAGAACAGGACAAAATGACAGAGCTCACCCACAAGCGCGTGAGGAGTGCAAAACAAAATTGAACATCAAATATATTTTGATATCACACACACACACACAAATGTGACAGCAGCAGAGCGCACCGGGCACTCACGCAGTGGGTACGGTAGAAAATTCAGCAGCCAATCAGAACTCGTCTTTAGACAGGCCGCTTCATGGGGTATGCCTACTGCACGAGTGAGGACCGCGCGCTTCACTACTGTCAAACACGGCATGTCGGCGCCGCACAAGTTAGTGGACAATGACCACTGCAAATACAGGCAATTAACTTCACGTGCTCAGCCAAGCGCAAACTCTGGGAACAATTAGGGTACATCCAAGTGAAAGTGAGTGTACTCATAATTTTGGGGCTAAGTATCAAACATTGTAGGGGAAATCAGTAAGCAATCCAGGCCTGAAAAAACAAATCAGATTAGCCAAAAAATGTTACAAGAAGGGTTTACGTGACTTTCCTAAAGCGTAGAGAGGTAAAAAAGTAGACACATATACTTGTAGTATATAAGATACTATTATGAAGTCGGCTACACGGCAGTTTTTAGTCAAAAACTAAAAGCTATGCTCTAAAAATGAATCAAAAATATGAGTGGATTCTAAAAGCAACCAAATGAAGAGACGTGTCATTCAAGTGTCGCAGCGGTAGCAGATACGTAAGAAATTCTACCCAAGTCAATTATGGGCTGTAAAATATGTAAATAACAATATACTACGGTATTTTATAAATTTATCAAGAGAGTAACCGTAGTATAAAAGGAGTATATAACAAACGAAGGACGCTTCTGCTTCTGAAAAGTTTATTGCAAAAGGGTACTGGGACTAAAATTATACTATTACTTTAGATATCAAGTAACGCTTGCTTAGCTGCATGGAGTTATACCGTTCTGGTCTTATATTGTCAGTAAAATGAGTTCTCCAGATCGCTAAGCCTCTAGGGAATTAGATATTACGAGTAAAACTGCATAAAGCAATTAAAATGATCTTTTAGAAATATCATATAAAAGTGCGAGATTTCAAAGTTTGATTTTTTTCTGATATCGATAATTTCAGATATATTGAATAATATTCGAAATTTAGATAGTTTTGTTACGAGATATACACATTGATGCTAATTACTACACAGGAGTATAGGTTCAACCATCCACGACAATATTGGGGACAGATTTAAACAGCACCTAACCTAGCTGCAGTAACTCGTCGAATATTAACACTATAAAGAAAAAATCTTCAAAGTTAGTTCCTAATATGACAATCAAGAAAAATTATGAAGCAAATCTGGACATGAATTAAAATTTATGAGGAGATTTCAGCACTGATATTTATTATTTATGAGGTGTAGCATTGGTAACACGACACAGCCTATAGCTCCTCCTTAGCCTTGTCGGATGAATCCTGCTGGCGTTTCTCCGGAGCTACATTGTGTTTTTCAGAATCTACATCCAGTTTTTCCGAATCTACGTCGCATTTCTCCGGAACTACGTCGAGTTTTTCCGGAACTCCGTCGCGTTTCTCCGGAACTACGTCACGTTTTTTGGGCACTTCGTTGCGTTTCTTCGGAACAACGTCGGGGTTCTCCTTCTTGCGGAAGCCTTTCTCCATTAGTAAGGTGTTGCTCTGCTCTTGGGTCATGTACCTAATGTATACTCGATCTATCTCCTGAGAAAATAAAGAGAAAGTCAATAGAATGTGCTACACATTGTGGTTCCTTAACCTAATATGTACTCGATTTATGCCATACGGAAATGGAGAAAATTAATAGAATGTACGACACACTAATGAAGAAAAGAATGCTGCCCTTCCCAGGGGGCTAAGCTTCTTTTGAAGATCGCTCTTAGAAAGTAATGTTACGAGGGAAAATTTGTTAGTTTACAAAAAACGTTAATAGTAAAAATAAGCGGAATACAAAATATTCCACAATGTTCTGGAATACGCAATAAGAAAGAAAGGTGTTCGCACGGAACAAGTTCACAGAAAATTTTCTGCATCACAAAAATTAATCAAAAATCTGCAGGAGAACGAATGTGAAATTTCCAAGTTAATCATACAACGCTTCTCATGGTCTAACGACGGAGTTAAGCGAGTCTTAATTGTGGTGCCACACACACATTGGAGCGACACACTTGTGGTTGCCCAGTGTTCACAGCTGCTGTCGTCGACCACTTGTGGTGTAGTCAAACAGGGTCAACAGATGAGTATGAAATTTTGCTCAACAGAGTTTTTCAATTTGAATATGAACAGGGCAATCTTTTCTTGGAACAACAGGTACAAAAGTAGAGTAATTATGACACAAAGAATCCCAAACCTACAATCACTAAGAAATGAAAAAGTGCAAAGTTATAGAAACCTTTTAGTTATTCTTCATTGTGGTTTTCGTTTCATGCAATTATCGTAGATATTTTTGTAAATAATAATGCGTCACGTAGTGGCACGACATAATTGCTACTATACTCATGATCTAACCAATATTTCTAAAATTGCAATAAATGAAGAGCACAAATTCATGGACACATTACGAATAACAAATCTAGAAGATCTGTCAGAAGAAACAGCCGAGGCATATGAAAGAGCAGGGAACTTGAAAACAACTAAATTAGAATTGCATGATGGTGCGTATACAACACATGGATCTAGATCACATAACAACTTTTAAATACTCGGATTATTGTAATCACTTTTCTGAAAGACTGAGAACCTTGAAGTCAAATATGACGCATAGACCATTACCGAACATTTCTCTCAGTACGTTACAGCAGTCAAAAATGTCTCCTACAGAGAACAGCAACATAACTTCCTTTTTCTCAAAGAAAAGTTCTTTAAAAAAAGACAGTTATGTTGCTTCACCTTGCAGTTAACGACTTAGTTCGAATGTGACCAATAATAGCAGGTACCATTCTAACATACAGTTTAGAAATATATAAGGGTTACCGAATTAATAGGCATTATCTTTGATTAATGTTTTTAAAGATTGAAGTGATGAAATGGTCTTACTTGGTGGTGTTTGTTGTGGTAAACGATGGCTGGGAAGGCGTTGGGGACTAACACACGCTTAACTCTGTCACTGAAGTCGAAGTTCAGGAAAATTTACGACAATTTGGGTGCAATTATCAAAATTAAATAAATATATTTCGAAATAAGAATGATAAACAATGATTTGAAACATTCTGAATTTTAAGGGTCCTCGAGAAATATATCACTTTTGCTAGTGTTTCATTTGACTCAACAAGATATCTAACAAGACAAAGATTAAATTAGGCTATACCCCACACTCCAACACACACCCAAACTTATATTTAGATTTGAGGGCCAGCATTTGGCTGGGGCCTATGTAAGGCCTTCACTGTCTAACATTATCAGCTACCCAACTTTTAAAATAGGATATCCTGTATTAAAACATTTAACTTTGCTATCAGTTCGATGGTAATTTTGGTGCATTCCGAAAAACCTAGTACATAGCGATAATGTAAACGTAGTTAAACTCTAGTACCTGCATCTGCTTTATAAGAATAATCAAAAATTGCAGCAACTATATCATTCAATTTGGCATGAATTAAATAGTATTAATTTTTATGAATTAAAACAGCTATGAGTCATGGCTGGTCATCCCAATATTTTTAAATTTTTTTGACCCCTTGTCCACATGCTCAGTCATGTTTTTCTTGGGCTTTGGCAAAGGGGTCAGAGACTTTGAAAAGAGCTACATATATAATTTTTATCCCACAGAGATAGGCACTAATTTTTCTTACTAATTTTTATTGACTTTTACATTTTTGATAGCTTCCTTATTTTAGAGGATATATGATTTATTTTAATTAGCATGGTGTTAGTTTAACTACAAATACTGACATTAGCAAATGAGAATAACGACATTACACACTTGATGTAAGATTTTTGTATGCATAAAGGATACTAGAGAGGCACATCCTCATCGATGAATTTCTTCGCCTGAGGAAATCTGTACAACTGACATCCACTGCAACTCTGCACATCCATCAACATATTAGAGAACACAATACAATCTTTCATGGGAATGAAGTAATAAAAACCATTTCATAAGTTGTGCATCGTTGGCTAAAAAATTAGGAGGAT
Organism: Trinorchestia longiramus; assembly: GCA_006783055.1. Classification (NCBI taxonomy): domain Eukaryota; kingdom Metazoa; phylum Arthropoda; class Malacostraca; order Amphipoda; family Talitridae; genus Trinorchestia; species Trinorchestia longiramus. The sequence goes on from VCRD01000839.1 coordinate 162,898, forward strand.
AAAAGATTATTCACTCTGTGCAAGACATTTCAATGGAACACAAATCGCGTTTTGATGCAAGTAAACCAACCATTTTTACGAACAAATTTTATCTCCACAGCCTAAAATATTAACTTATTGTCAACGAATAAAATGCGTATCACATGTCAACTGTGAATGCCACTCAACACTACAAATGCATAATCCACAATATTTATTTTTTTATTAGGATTGGCATTCAAAAAGCTGAAACGAAAACCATTCTAAAAATGTTACGTGACACAACCGCCCGGCTTACACGGTCATTATAGATGTCAAATCTGAAATAAATAAATAATGCACATCATATTATAAAATAAATGTATTTAATATAAACTGAGTTATATAGTCGACCACAGAATTAGACAACCCCGAGTTAGGAAGGAAACTAGTGGTTAACTACAGGTAGAGATGCATATATCCCGATACATTGTTAGATTTATTAAATTCAGGTCTAAATTTGAAACTGCACAAAATTTAAAAAATCTTAATTACAATTGGATCGGCAGCTTGTCTTGAAACACTACATTGTAAATCATTGTTATAGATTTTACAATAAATGATCCAATGATCTTCTCCTATGAAAAATCGTTATAGCGGAAATATGAGTGTCTTTATTAGTACATTCTTTAGAAATTGTTTATGAAGAAATCAACAATGAGTTTTTTCTCAAGGTTGAAGGTGCACGTAGACACCAATAATAGAGAAGTAAAGAGATGGAATCTCCAGGGTACATGTTTACGAATAAATCGATCCATTATCGTCGTAGTTGAATAATTTACTACAGTTACAGAGTAGGCATATGACCGAGTTGATGTTTAATAATACGATCATAACATTGAAATGTATGAATTAATACGAAAAATCGCATCCAAGCCATAATTAAAGGTGATCCATGAGAATACGTTTCAACAACATTTAATACAAAGTAAAAAGAAAATCAAAGAAAGGGCATACCTAATATGCTTACGCAGTCATTCAAAACCAATGTTGAATTTTTGACCATAAGTATTTTCTTGAAAAATTCAGACGTTATGTAAACTTGTGAAAACAACGAAGCCGAATTTAATGCATGAGTTACCTCGATAGTTGCGTATGCAATTTCCTCTTCATCGATGGTTTCGTCAGCTCTGGCAGTGGTGGACCAAACCACAACTACAAGCAGCAGCGACATTCGTAAATGCATCTTGAAAATGTTAAAGCCAGAGGCTTCTACAACAGTTCAGAGCGGACGGTTGTTCTGGAAAAGACAAAGGATGCTGTTTGACACTTTCCTGTTTCTCAGACTTGACGATCTCTGTACCGATTTTTATGCTGGTCTATACTGAACTCTATGTTATTCTAAGTTTGCTCATGTTTATTTTTTATTTCAGAAATTATTCTCCAGACTTCGCTGTACGAGAAACCAATCACTAATACAAAAGTCAATTTTTCTAAATTCCTCAACGTGCGAGTTTGTCCAATGCTTCTTAGTACAGTAATTCGGTAGGTGACTTTACGAGTACAGGATGGCTGTGAATCCTACTTGTTCGTACGTTATTCTCATGAATACGTCACACCCTTTCCTATTTAGGTGAAAATGTGAATGGGCTCACTACATGTTAAAATAATACGAGCAACCGCCGTCACCAAGAATATGTAACCCAAAAAAGAAAAATCAAGGAAACAATCAGTGCACGCTGTATGTGTATGAAAAGAAATGTAATTAATGTTATCATTCGAAAAACAAACGCTAACCCTAATAACTGTTTTGTTTACATACAGGGTGTCCATAAAGTCTCTTTACCATTTCAAAAATTTATTTCAAATGCAATTGATAAAACATTTTATTCAGATTTCTCTTCTTGTATTCAGCGTTTATTAAAGTTTTTAATCACATTTTGCATTTGTGTATTTCAGGGATCCGGTTCGTGAAAGAGGCGTTGTTGAGATTTTATGAGACTTTTATACGAGACTTTATGGACACCCTGTACAATTAAGTCAGTCAAGCACGGCGGAACACATGGTAACGAGCCTGTTCAATAATGGCATGCTACAAATTCTAACGAAAATGGTGGCTGGTGATCTGCAATGTGTATTTTTAATCGGGTTTTGTTAAGTTAATTACTAATAAATTGAATAACTATAGTGGATATATATTACACATTCCGTATTATTTGTCAGATTCACCAGATTTTTGCGCTTTGTAGGGAGTCTCGCTCTCGACCTCTTTGATCAAATTTATTTGAAAATTATTGAATTAAGAATGCAATTCGGTTGAGGCTTGATCGAAATACTATGCAAAATTCAAAAGACAAACGACGAATGTAATTCGATAAAGAAATTATAAAGATCAAGTAAAATTGATACCGTGTGATGACTCACGCAGTCATTGCCGGTTAGTCATCGTGTGACTGTGGCTTAGATTTAGAAACCTTTCATTTGCCCAAAACAAACAATTCACAAGTGTTCAAACTGCTACTTCAGTATTCCTCGCATTTTTAACATCCATAATTCGTACATTAAGTCAGCTCCTGAAAACGAATATGCTTACGATCCAATTGACAGCGAAAAAAATTAGGGTGCAACAACGAAGTAAGATCCCGAGATTCAACATTGAAAACCCTAAAGGTACACATGCCTTGGATCCATCACTTGTCCCCGAAGACATTTTAAAGCTAGAACTAAAAACTAACCTATGTAGCAGCATAGAAGTTTGGGTCCAAAAGACAAAAGCGAATAGCCTTCAAGGAAATGAGAAAACCTAAACTCCTGTAAACAAGATTTTGTGAGAATTTTAGCATTAATGTAATCAACTAAAATTTATGATAGAATATCAGAGCTTCATTACCTCGTGCACCGGCGTACGAATGATGACTACTTGTTGTATTTATTTTCCTGGGCTGGAAGCTTCTTGACTTCCACTTGAACACACGCTGCCACCTGCACGTAATCGGGAAATGTCAAATTACACTAATATACTTTCCAATTTCAAGAAACTGAGCTTCTTCTATGAAGTTTTCTTAGCATCTCATGTGATATTTGTCTAGTTACACATTTTCCAATGTAGACGGGGACAAATTGATGACGTGAATATGAATTCGACACCACAATAGTGTACGTATATTGTCCTTGGAAGAAGGATCAGTGTTTCATGTATGTGGTTTTCAAAACACCGCGTTAGAAAAAGTGAATTACATTTCATACAATTTTCCCCTTTGCCTCACAATTTGTTAACGCAGAATATTATTGTCAAAAAACGAATAAAAATTATTTCATCACATGAGAAACAAAAGTTCTCACAATCCTTCTTCTGTGAATTACACAGCAACGTAAAATCCTTTTAAAAAGTTCACGAAATCGTCCAAAATAAAGTATGAACGACAAAATCAACTCCTTTGAACTTTTTAGTTTGCTGAACACTCTGAATATACAGAAGACATTTGCCAATATTTCATTCTAAAGCTTCTAGTATCTTGAGTATGAATATAACATTTTATCTTAGTTCTTATATGAAGTATATTTCATCGCCCAACTTTAACATGATTTCCCCAGTTGTCAAAAACAGTGGAAGATCTGATAATTTTTTCCGATGAAGGGTTTTAGGTCTCAACTTTTTTTCTCGTATCTGATCATGAATTAACGTAGCAGTAGCTTCATTAGTTCATCACACCAACCAGATTATATTTAGGCCATCAACAATCGTGACGACTGATCGCAAAGCGTACGTACTAAATGTTAGTCAATGTTTAGTGTCATCAAGGCGAAAAAGTTATGAAAGGCATAAGCATACGATCGTTCACATCTTTTAAACAACACTTCGTTATTTATAAGGACATAAACTCTAATTCTAGGAAATTAGTAAGTTTAAACATCCAATGAAATATAACTTCATAGGAACTAAATATTTTAAACAGGACATTTCAATCTTATCTTTCATAGCATTTTCAACTTACCTCTGATTTTTGAATCATTGCCTCCACATTTGACTTTTTGCTTTGTTTTGGGTTATTAATCTTTCGATGAATTACGATATTTTTGTGATCGATTTCACTATTTCATCAATACGAAGCATGAAAGTATTAGATTCTTAACCTGAGTTACATGTCTTGTCACTTCTAAGTTGGACTTCCTGTTGCACAAAAGTAGGCACCACTCAAATAATGTTTAGAAAAATCTACCTAACAATTTTACTATTAGAGCTTACGAAATCACCGCGATATTTCATTTACAAGCTCAGTTCAAAGTATATATATATATATGTATATATTTTTTTTTTTGCCAGCAAAAATCTCATTAACATCACCTCCCATGCAATAATTTTATTTTAGGGATTTAAATGACAATTACAACACATTTCAATACTGCTATCAAACGTTACTTCAATTTTTATGACAATTAAATTTTCAATGGATTTCTAAAGTAATAACCATTTAAACATTGAAGATTACCTTCGTATCGCATTGAACGACCGACAAGCAAATTAGAAATAACCTTTCGTTCTACCCTGATTCACATATTTAATCTCAAGGTTTTCGCCATACTTAAAAAAATTGACATGTCATGTATATGATTTATTCGCAGTAAACGAGTTCAAACGTAATAGAGTCACTGAGATATTAGTTCTTCCACCTGTTGATTCATAGCCGCATTGGCTCTCGCATACGAACCAATGCGTCATCGTCATTGGTTAGCATCTTAGAACACCTCAGACTCTTCATTAGAATATATAAGATTAACCTTCATGAGGGTGAACGCATGGTAATGTAGAGTATCAGACTCAATGAAGAATAAAAACAAAATTAGGTATCAAATATATTTTGATATCACACACACACAAATGTGACAGCAGCAGAGCGCACCGGGCACTCACGCAGTGGGTACGGTAGGAAATTCAGCAGCCAATCAGAACTCGTCTTTAGACAAGCCGCTTCATGGGGTATGCCTACTGCACGAGTGGGGACCGCGCGCTCCATTACTGTCAAACACGGCATGTCGGCGCCGCACAAGTTAGTGGACAATGACCACTGCAAATACTGGCAATTAACTTCACGTGCTCAGCCACGCGCAAACTCTGGGAACAATCACTGGACATTGTTACGTATGATGAAGTGCACCACTCCACTCGAACGTGATATAATAAAAAATCCTGAAACGTGAATGAGTTTCCTGGACTAGAAGTTTGTAAAAATAATATATTGCGCCAGAAACTGTTTGTTTATAAAATAAAATCCTAAACAAGCCATAAATTTAAATAACGCAAGAGATAAGTGAAAGAATATGAAGGTAAAATTTCGGCAAAGTAATAAATACGGAGTACATCAAGTCTACAGTAGCAATATGCTTACCTGAACACGTACCACGTTTTGCATTTTTTTAATCACGGCATAGGTGAGCAATTATACTTTTGAGCAGAATGGAAGGAGGCGATGAAGCTTATCAACTACAGAGTGCGAATGAGTACAAGTTGGAAGTGATCAGCACGCCGTCCTCTACAACGAACAGGTCGTGAACAACTAAAAAAGAAAAGAAAGGTCAAGAACAATCGAACTATTGACACTTCCATAGGTTTACAAAATGTGTTTTCAGAAAAAGTCAAGGAGCATACAAACTACGATGCCAAAGTCATTTAGGAGTGATTACGTAAATATTGGAGGATTTGCGTGTACATTCAAACGTTGTACACTAGAAAATTGAAAAATCGAGAGTGGAAAAATTCAAATAATATTGTATCGACGCTGAATATCTTTGGTTGTCAGTTTTGTTAAGTACTACATTCGTTTAATTGTTTGAGCAATAATTCGATAAATAATTCACTGGAACAGCAATTTGAATATTTAACCAAGAACAAACCAAACACTTAGGATGTCACTTCAAACATTCAATCTAAAACCATCGACGAATCAACACTTCGAGTATTGGTAGTCAGTAATTTAGCAAAACACTACAGAAATTGTGAGAAAAGTAACATATTTGCTAACGCAATAATGGATGTTTAGACCCACCGATGTACATTTCAAACTATTGAAAAGAAGTTAAGTTGCCACATTTTCGATCACTACGCACAAAACCAAGTTAGAGCTCCTCTTTGCGCTCGCCATTGTAGGGTCCTTCCAGGTACTCCTCAGGTACAGGGTCGTCCTTATTATTCTTTTTGAAGAAGCCTTTCTGGAGCAGCAGGTCGTTGCACTGCTCTCGGTTTAGGGATTTAAGTTGCACACGTTCTACCTCCTGCATCGGAAAAGAGAAAGGGAACAAAATGAGAGGCACGCTAGTGAGCGCTGTTAAGCAACACGTGTCTCACTTGGTAAAATTACGCTTCAAGTTTGATAGCGATGAAGGACACACGTAGTACATACCGGCTGCTTCACACGAGACAAATCATACATTGCATACTATCATACATTTCATCCTATTAGATTTGTTCAAGAAATTGAATCAAGATATCCCAGTAAGAATCGAAACTCTCGAATCCTTTAAACTTATTTAAAATTGAATAATGGTTCCGTAATATCAAACTTTGTCTTGACACGAATAATTGAATTCGTGAAGCAGTGCAACAGAAAAATGATTTTTTTCTGGTCCTTGATAGCTGTATTCATGTGCTCCTCGCAAAAATTTTGCAACATGTATCCCGCTTCAAAATTTACTTGTCATCTTCTTTTTATCGGTGTAATTTGACTTTGGTAAACTATCAATGAAAAATTTGTAAAACAGTTTTAGAACAAAAAATTGAAATGCAATTATCATACGTTTTTTCCTTGTTAGTACTACATTTTAGTGATCAAAAAGCTCACTGGAAACATGCCCAACGATACAGAACTGGCCGAATTTAAGAACCGAACATAAGAATGAACTATGAGATCGTTAAGAATAAAATGCCCAGTAATGCTCGTAAGCACCAAATTTGGCGAGGATTAATGTTCACGTTTTGTTTCAAAATGTTGCAGCATTGAACACACACATCACTTTTCCAGATGCCTTTCCTGGTGTTAGATGATAGTGCGAGTTTTCTCGGGCAAGTAAATTTTTCTGAACCCATGGATGGATAAAAATGAGTTCTGTTTATGGATGAGTTCCATCGTGGACCCAACACGGCTCAAAACATCAATGAAGTTTTTGGCGAAGATGTAGCAAATGAGCGAACTGTACGTCGATGGTTTGAGAAGTTTCGGTCTGGCGATTTACGTTTGAAAATCAGCTTCGTGGTACACAACGACCATCACCTCTAGCGCTTCAGAATTTTTTGCTACCGGCATAAATAAGTTACTTATAAGATGAAAAATGCAGGTGCATATTTTGATTAAAGTTTATTTTTTTTTTGTTTGAGTTATATAAAAAATTCGGTTCAAACTAAGACATTTCATACTTTTAGACCTGGCACAACTGCAATACCAGATTATCAGCTACACCATTTCTACAGCACGTACTATGACCTGAAAGTCAACCAAGTCAACCACCTGAGTCTCCCACGGTAGACAAAGCCAACAACGAGCTTATCATTGAGCCTGAGAAGCAGGTTTCTTGATATCAAAGCGCTTGTGCCTTGACGAAAATGTGGACCTCTGAGTGAACTTCTCGAGTTCAAATGATGTAAAATACTATTCGTATCCAGACAATATATTTGGGTTGGCGCCGTATTTTCTGTATAAACTGGTGAGGTTAGCCGACAAATGCATGGCGACTCGTCGCACGAGCATTCAAACCATTTTATCGAAATGAAAAAAGAGACTAGAAAGCAGACACAGAACCTAAGACACTAGTTCCTCAGAAAGTTTTTGAAGTTTTATTTTTCTGCGAGAAAAATAAAACCTCCAAGCCTTACAACTAAAACCGAAGCATAAATAGAGTTAGTTCTCTATTTACGCTTCGGTTTCAGTTGTAAGACATTGCTTTATTTGTAGCTGACAACTAGGCATACTTTTGAACATCCGCCAGCAGCTGACAAGTGTCAGCTGACACTGTAGAGGAGAACAAAGAGGTTCCAAGGTTCAAGTGAAAATCTCTTTATTTCATATGAATATTGTTGAAGAAGTGATGACTTATTCAATAGGATATTCAGGCATGTAACTGTTTCGACTGTGAAATATAATAACTTTAAACATCAAACGTCATAACTGCGTATATTATGAAGGAACAGAACTACTAAAAGACCATTGCTTTTGAAATAATCTAAATTTTAAATTTGATACAATTACGACAATTTTTCACCTAACCTTATGCATTTTCATTAGTTTCACCTAATACGAGACAATTTATTAGAAAACAATTAATTAGCTTCGTAAGTCCGAAGAAAATTTTTGTACGAACAGGGACAACTCCCTGAACAGATGAGAACCGAAACTCAGTGGCGCAGTTGTGCACAAATTATCTTGTCTCTCTCAGCCCCCACACTTGTGGCTTCCACGTACCCTTGTCACCTGCACTCACACACTTGTGTTCCCCCTGCTGTGATGAGGCAATCAGAATACCATGAATGTGTCGCAAACAGGCTTTACTTCACTATGAATAGAGACAAGCTACTCCTAATCCTGCAGTGCAATATCCAAATCGAAGAATTTTCAGATATGTTGCAGTACACAAGAAACGGAAATCAGAGAAATATTACGGATCATATGTGCACGGCTTGAACATGCGTTCCTTACTCCGTAATTGAAATTTATCGAGCGAATGGTAACACGCGACTGTTACAAAAAGGCAATGTCTCAAGAACAGGAAGTGAGGAAAACTTGTCACGATATATCATACATTTTCTGTAAGATACGAGCGCTGCAGTATGTAGCGTTGCGTAGTTCCAACACCACGATGGAGAAAAAACATGATATCGACCTGATACAAAAAAAAAGTTTTGCACCCTCAAGAGGACAAAGTACAGATCGAAATGAACATTTCAACATAGTTATTGCTTCAATGTCATTTCAGCGGAGGAAAGAGACATTTTCTGAAATATTTTAAGAATGTCAAGCGTGTTTGAACTTGCTCTTATAAAGAAGAAAATGGAATTACACTCAAATTGAGTAAGAATCACCTGTTAAATGAGCAAACAGCCTTTAATAACCCAAAATGTTACAAAAGAAATAAAACATACGAGAATCCACGAATATTAATACTGATATTATACTGATACTGATTATACTGAAAATAAATAAAATATGACTAAAAACCTCATTGCATTTCAGCAAGAAAAATAAAAATTTTAAAGTATTCCCACGACATTGCACAGCATTATACTTCTGATGCTTGAACAGGTCTCACCTGGTCAAACTTGTTGAAGTAGATGAGTACGGGGGACGCACCGGGGACTTTCACAAAGTTAACGTTGTGACTGAAAAAAAGCTCAGGAAACTTCGCAACACAGCGGGGCAACACGATGTAATTAAGAAATAATCCACACGAATGTGAAGCCAAAGCACTGAATTAAACAGTGTAAACGAACAGATATAATAGAACAAAATGATTAGTGAACAGTTAATATTATAGTGTGAAAGAGGTAGAACAAAATTTAAGAAACGCTAAATGATAGTGTGTATAACAGATACAAAAAATATCCCCGTCATATCAGTAACATAATTAACGCTCATATATGTTCTTTTGAGTGATGCAACAATTAGTGTTTCAATGAAAATAAAAAATTAATAGGACAGAACTGAGAAAGTGAGTTAATTTCATATCAAGAACTCTAACACGAGTATAATAGTTCTGTACGAACTAAAGAGCTATGCTAGAAGAGGGCATCGAACTAATACCTTCACTGCTAAATGAAGTATTGCTTGTGTCATAACAATACTATAACTCGCTTCTGTATCAGGGTATGAACATGTTTTGAAGGGCCTAAAATATATGCCACTTCATACACGTGTTTACTTCCCTTTGTGCAGACACACAAGTGTTAACACACACAAGTGTTAACGCACACAAGTATTAAAATCTGCGATCAGGGAAGTTTATTGGTCTTAGGGCTGGCGCGCTAGCGCGCCAGCCCTAAGACCGGTTTTTTCGCGCCACTCGGCCCCACTGCTGCACCTGGCTCGCCCTCCCACGCCCCCCGCAAGTAACCCCACACCCGTCCCCACGCCCCCACGCTTACCAGAAAAACCCCCCCCAAACCCTACGTGTAAGAACCTGCCCCCCCGAACGTCAAACGAACAAAAAGGAAAATGTCCTAGGTAATGTAGGTAATATTTTATGTCGCTTGGCTTGGGAGGTGTTTGGAAGGTAAGAAGGTAAAAAGGTAAGATTTTCTTCTCAATATTCGACCTTCTGGAAGGTGGAAGGGGTTTAGGCGGTAAGTCCAAGGTTAGGTGTGGGTATAAATGTTTGGGTATGTTAGAAGGAATCATTCTTCCACAAGAGACCGAGATGGCCGTACAACTGACTATTGCTAACAGTTACAAGGAGGTGGTACTCCAATAC
>VCRD01000839.1:182885-197964 GCA_006783055.1 Trinorchestia longiramus
CTGGTAAGCGTGGGGGCGTGGGGACGGGTGTGGGGTTACTTGCGGGGGGCGTGGGAGGGCGAGCCAGGTGCAGCAGTGGGGCCGAGTGGCGCGAAAAAACCGGTCTTAGGGCTGGCGCGCTAGCGCGCCAGCCCTAAGAATTTAGGACAAGAATTTTTTTTAGGACAAGAACAATTCTTCTCAGCTTCCAAAACTCACCTTTTCTAGCAAACCAATTGTCTTTCCCCACTTCCATTGACTGCATTCAAATCTTACATCAAGCTCAGGTAGCTTATGCACTTTTCATTTTATGAGTCTTTTTAAAAGGCGTGATTGCTGAGGGTTTACATGGCGAATTAATTAAGTAAATACGGAAAATTTCAAATAGACTATCGACTCGCTGGCACTTCACGGCTTTCAGTTATTTTTCAGTATCGGTATCAGATACATCAACAAACACTTTTGAAGCTCGCTTATATATCATTCTGAAAACTGAGACTTGGAGGACTCTTTTGATTAATTGAATTACATCAAATTATATCATGTTTCACCACCATAGCTAATATTGGATCACTAAGCAGCGACAGAGAGAGGGAGTATAAAATGCACAGAAAATTAAATGCTGAAGTACCCAGGAAGCAAAGAACTTCTGAACTGAACAATGAGGCTGCAGTATAACAAAGGACTTCTTAGTACCCAAAGATATTTTCCTGCTTCTAGTCTTTCTTTAACGTTTACTGAAAAAAATTATTTAGAAGGTCCTAACGCGTTCACAATGGCAAAAATAACGCACCATGGGTTAGCATCAATAACGACCAAAAGAAACAAATGAATAGCGTTAAAAATTTTGGCATCAGTAAGATTCCAACCCTAGTCACAAGTTCGTATGAGTGTAAAACACAAAATAGAGCACGCAGCAAAAAGCGCTACTGACTCAGTAAACATGCACTGACAAACTTAGGAATTCCGAAAAAAAATTCACAGTTTCAGGTTGGAAAAGATTATTGTGATAAGCCTAATACACAGGGTAGAGGATTATATAAATTAATTTATCATTTACCTACATACTCCACTTCTAAAAATCAACCTTTAGTCATACAATGTACAAAAAACTTATGTTTCTGTTCAGAATTTCGTTCTTTTTTAATTTGTATAGCAATTATTTCTTATGTCCATATGTACTGTACTTCACACACCTGCACCCTTCATACAATCTCTTAAAAACAAAATGAATAGCACAGAAAGGTCTCAATATTAAAACATCACAAGAACCAACTAGTGCCACACAAAACCAACCATGAAAACACCGTCCCACTGTAAGACCAAAGTCTTAATACGTAAAAAAAGTATTGATGCACAAAAAAGTCACAAAATCTTGATGTGTAAAAAAAGTATTGATGCGAAAAAAAGTATTGATGGGCAAAAAAAGTCACAGAGTCTTGATGCGTAAAGGATACAACAAGGGAATATCCTCATTGATGAATGCCTTCACCAGAGGAAGCCGGTTTAACTGTCATCCACCGCAGCTCTGCTCATCGATCAAACACATTCATGAGGAAACTTATGTGATTGTAGTGGCTGAGAGCACATCAGCAAACTACACAAGCACGAGCTCAATGAAAAAAAATGTTAATACAAATGAAATGTTATGCAAAGCTACGAACAAAGAGGCGTACACAGGGCGTCCTGGAAAAGACAGCATTAATTAAAGAACCTTCATAACTCAAAAAATACGAGTCTTCAAGCAAAATTCTGCGATCGATTTTAGTATCGGAAATATAGGCAATTATTTACACTGGATACATACACAGTATAAATATTCGTAATGACAAGGGTCCTATAACCCAAGAAGTTGCACCTTGCGCAATTAAATAAGAAATAAAAACATTGACAAAATATCAATATTGAACCTTCGTCTAAAATTCTTATTATCTTTCTTTCCAATATTTTATAATCAGTGTGAAGATTTAGTTTGTCAAGGTCAAAGCTTTTTGTGCTGACATGAAAATTCCCATTTTTTGTATAATGCCTTTATGAAATTTGTTTGTTTCTTAAGTATGTATATAAAAAAAATCAGGTAAACATATCCTAGTAATTATCAACATTATTTAGGTAGGTTTACACAATTAACAAAATAATACATACTCAGTAATATAATCAATAGTAGAATTGTACCCAAGGACTAATATTACTTCAGTTAAAAGGTTCTTTTACACAACATGCTTTCTTGGACATTCAGTATTATTGCTTCTAAAATTGTATCAGCAAAGTTTATTCAGTGAATACATCTTTGGAAATAAACAACTTTCATGAAACAGTTGTTGCTGGAACCACAATGCATTCAGTTCATAGTAATCATTTCTTATGTCCATATGTTCATGGAGCAAAAAATACTCTGTAATAAATAGATTATTTTCTGCTTCTCTCTGAATAAAATTAACTAAAAAAATTTGCATGAGATGTAAAACTGAAAGTTTTCAAATGACAGCAGTTTTAAAAATGGTTAGCAGTGCCATTCAGCCTCACACTGCACTACACAAGAAGTGCAGTGTGAGGCATTACTGTTACACTAATTGTTACACTAATTAATTGAAAAACTGTAATGCATCCAATACAAAATCAACATGATTTAAAATGACTCCTGTATACCTAGTAAACAGTTATAAAGTGACAGAAGCACTAGAGATAAAACTGCAGCAAAATCTCAAAAGTTGACTTGAAAGAAAAACAGTGCTCATATCCAAATAAGCTTTAACAAACTCCTCTTACAAACTCTACCTCTGAAGTCTTGTGCTGTCGTAGCAAGATTCTGGATGCCCGGCTCATTGAAAGACAAATAATGCAAGTACACCGCTACTGAAAGCAGTGCACGGAGCACAACTTGGATCTATCTGCTGATATCTACACTACAAATAATTGAGAATATTTGACCAAAGGTGGTTGCTTAATTTAAAGAACTACCTATTAACAATATCAAACCAATAAAAGTATTTGAGTCATTAAACTCACAATGAAAAATAAAACAAATCAAAATTATGAACTGTTAAACCTAATTAAGTACTTGCCTCCACTCTAGCACTGGCAATGTCCGTATCATGGATGTCATTTTCTTCTTCTGCTCTAGCAGTAACAGCCAAGGCCAATACTGCGAGCACTAGAGGCACTCGCAATAACATTTCAATTAATCTTAGGTCAGATTCTATAACATTTCAAACATGCAATATATTCTGAAAAAAATGTGATCTTTCAGTGTTAAATTGCATAGCTTTGATTTACATGAAATTAATTTGCTATGATTAAACAAGACAAAGAAAGGAGATTGGTCTTTCTAAGAAAAAATATTTTATGTTGATAGAGTAATCTAATGTTGGTTTTAATTTGAGCATATTTCAATATATTGCTGTATTTCAGAAGAAAAAGCTGCAAATTCAAACTTTTCTCAATTATACAATGGTAAGCAAAAATATACCAGATGGGAAAACTTTCAAGATAAGGAATAATGAATATAGAAATACAAAGTAACAGTTTATGGTACTAAAGCATCCGAGTCCTAGGAATGAGATTGCCTAATGAATGAAAAGATACTGGACAGATAATGAAAAAAATTAGAACCTTTGAATACCAAGGGTTGTGCATTGATGCAAGTAAGATGACTGAGAAAAAGTAGAACAAAGATTAGGAAAAGACGCTAGATATAGAGACAAATGAAGGCATGGGAATATAAATATTCTGTAAATTAATGAGGCAACTGCATGGAGTCAACACAAGATTAAACATCTTTGATATAAAATCAGTATCATTAGAGTGTATGACAAGCCAAGCTGGGCAAATAGCAGAAAAAGCTGGGTAATGTCAGAAAAAGCAGGGTATGTGGTATGCCACCGTTGATCATAATGCACTACATAGAGGAAGAGAACGTTTACTTATAGTAGCCATAATACCACCTAATTTACGTTACTTAATGTACAGACATATATGAGACTAAAGAATGTCTTCAAAGTACACGTCAGCACCACGCAGAGCAATCACAAATATGCAAATCGCTGTGGGAAGAAAAGGTCTAATCGTAAAAATAACACATTAAGGTGCAGCATTAGAAGAAAAATAATAAAAATATTATATGTGACGAGTTAATGTGAATATTTCGGCCTTAATTCCGTTTCTATAAGAGCATAAAAGTTGAACGAGCCGATTCCCCGAACTACCCACTTCTGAGCGTCACCATGGCGAGTGCCGATTGGGTGTCAAGTTGACTGTTGATATGACAACTATGTGGCGTAAATACGTAGCGTACCCTCACCGTCCGCAGTGAAACGAGCAGTTGCATTCACTCTGAAATAAATGAAAAATAACCAAATAGCCATCTACACTACTCATTATATTATAATATGAGTTATACACTTCCTCATATGTGATTATTTAAACACTAGTTTGAGTTAGAAAAGCCTTCAGCATAATTCTATATCTTCGAATCATAGATCAGAATATTTTTATGACTTACCTTCTAATAGGTATTAAAATTAAATTCAGGTACTCAAATGTATTAGGATATATCTAATATTTTACTCTTGCTATTGTTAGTAGTCATACACTAGTCTTATTTACGCTTGATGTGAGGTGGATGTTAACTAAACTCTTTGTGAGATTATGTAGATCCGGCGAGAAAGCGGTGTTCAAATTTATGAGACAGCTCTCAGAAAACACGCCTCCTTATCTGTTTGATGACAGAAGTTATTTCCTTTTAATAGAACTTATACTTCCAGGACAATAAAGGCGTCCATACAGCTAAATGTGTCTATGACTTTTTTCTCAACACGCTCGAGCATTCGTAGATTATGTTTACCATCCTGTATTACCCTATAGCTCTGACTAGAGTAAACGAAATACATGCAATTTTGTCATCTTATGTATTCTCACAACTCATGAAGGTATTTAAATCATAGCCTCAACACGTTATGAGCCCAATTACTTGAACAGCTTATGGGACAGAGACGTGAACACTTGGGCATGAAAGTGAGCTATTAGAAATTCGAAGGGCTGGTAGGAATTTTACAATCCAATAATTCAAATTTATTTAAAAAGCTCTATTTTCCGCATCGTTTCTGATTGTTTAAGGAGAAAATGTTTTCTAATAAACATAGCCACGCATTGTTCAAAATGACTTCTTTGTACATTTCTGATACGATAAAAGAGTTGAACATTGTGTGACTGCCAGTATCCATGAAAGATTTAATGGAAACATGCTTGGCTGGGAGACCATTCAACTGGAACGTGGATCGAGATGATTGAGCAAAATTCTAAAAGCACTCCGTATATTAGATATTTAACGTCTTGGAAGTATGATAAAGTTTGTGTTTTACACTTCAATTATCTTTAAAGTTGGACACACCCGATCTGTCAACAAGAGATGCACTCTAAAATGTTTTGGCCCACCCTGCATAAGTGTGAAATTGTCGTGCTTTGTCAGTGTATACTTTGAGAAACTTACAAACTAACATGAGTTTTATGAGCTTGCAATCTAAATATTATGTTCTGAGACATAATCACTCAAGTGATTGTAAATGAAATTATGAAATGTTCATTATTGAAATTTTACAAATTGACCATGTTTGTGCCCTATTACTTCAAAGTCCATCCCACATCAAAAAAAGTCACTTCCATCATTCAGTCGAGTTAACAGATATATCTAGTGACAGCCCTGAAGAAGCAACACAAACTATTTCTAAAACTTTCGGGATAAAAGGCACACTTACTGAGCAGCTCTGAAACACGATAGCGTAACAGAATAAAGCCCCTACACCGTATGTCCCACAAAAACCCGAACCGAGTATTTATTTTCCCGTATCAGTAATACCATCTTAAGAATACCATAAGCATTTAATTTCATTTGGTTCCCGTATCAGTAATACCATCATTCTTATGATGGTATTACTGATACGGGAAAATAAATACTCGGTTCGGGTTTATGTGGGACATACGGTGTTATAATAATACGCCGTTTGTTGACTGCTTGGTCCGTCTGTCACGTCCTTAAAGGTCTATATAAGAGAAAATTCAGTAGGGTATACACGTATTGTAAGCATTGTACTGTGAATACCAAAGATATATCCTTCACTGTGGAAACTCCTTCATAAAGCCCGCATCCACAGGCAAATCAAACGAAAAATGTAAGTAAAAAAACGTGAAATTTTCACATGTAGGTCAACTAGTACAATGAGAATGAAGCACAGTAAAGATTACAGGGTTTACTCAAAACGAATTATTTACGGTTGAGGTCTCAACACGCCAAGCAACACAGTTAGCAGATATTCATTTTCTCTCGTACATACAAGGTAACGTACTGCCTCGTACATAAATACACGAGGTAATTCACTAGCATCCAGTTCAATTGCTTTTTACCCCGGAAAGGTAGTAAGTCCTGAACTAATATTGCTCATAATAGCACACCTACGAGTCCTTCATAGGAGTTGGAATAGACTCCACAGAAATCCTTCATAGGAGTTAAATAGACTCCACAAAACTGAACAGAATGACGCTTGGAGAGTTTCAATAGATGCGCTGCATTTGAAGATACTAGGTAAAGTTTCAGTTTAAGCAATGTTCTTCGCGTTGATTTTGAGCACCGAGCATACCTAGTAATACAAAAAGGTTTGTGAGACCTTTTCCTTTTTCAAAACTCACGAGCTACATGAAATGCACAGGAAAACGTCCCTAATTTTTCAATACAATCATCATGTACCCCAATCATCACAAAAATATCTGTCACACCAGACATAAAAGCAAACGGTAAGAAAATTTTCTAGAGGCCAACTGACTTCCATGATCATTTTATTTGAACTAAAATCAAAGGAGCGAGTACAATAGACTCTCTATATTAAATATTCCTACGAAAGAATGAAATTTTTGATGAAAGCAGTTCGTCTTAGATAAGGACATAGAGATACATCTTCCAACCATTAGGTTACAATGAACAAGTATTGACAATCAAGGGTAGGTCTAACGTACCAATAATATAGAGGTGACATAAGCTACTCAGGTTATTAGCATACAAACAAAATCATTGAGCACCGGTCAAACCAGCAAACGTCGCTCACAATAACTGAAAGATTATAAAAATGATATATGACCCATATAAAAAGAACTCGTAAGGGTAGAGTTTGACGAAGAAATGGACAATTGAACTCAAAGTATATTAACCCTGTATCGAGCAGATTTCTTGTGTGACTAACTCACTTATCATTGTTCGTAGGCATACCAGACCAGACGAAAATATAGACGAGACCGGGAATGATAACAAAATGCCTCGTCTATTGAGATCGTCAGAGCATTCAGACATTACGGTCAAGTCCAGTAAGCCAGTAATGTTTACCAACTGAAATCTAGCAATCAAATAATGCTAGAAAAGGAGTTGATAAAGCTTAATGGCACATAGTAACGCTGCATCATGACCCTTGGGCAGCGCCGACGACGTGGACTTCATTCCACATTCACGGACACAAACAACGGGCAGTAGATTCTTTCTGGATCTCTTATGGGTTCAAAGCACAACAGAAATCGGTCGCCAGGTCACCAAAAGGGTCTAATTTAGTCGAGTTCAGCGCACTAAGACGACATCGTTGATAAACATTCATTTGCTACGATTCTAATTTGTTAAAACCATTTAAGCTTTGCATTTATTCAAGTGTACACGAAGAGTTCGTTACCAGACGGAGGTGTTCAACCACCGAGAAAAAGGTAGGGCAGTCACAAGTGAATATAACGATAAGGACAAACACTAGCATACAAGCCCGTAGCTCATCACCCATGCTATAGAAAAAGGTGCACCGACAGCATCATCAAAAAAGAGAAGTACAGCGAGCCCTAATAATATACAGCTAATTCAACAAAAAATCTACTCGACCAAACCACATTGCAATTAAGCTATTCGCACCACAGTGTGAACTGCAGGACACATATCGATACAGAACTCTTGGACTGCTTCCACAAGATCTCCTCACTTTTAATTGCGCCTTAAAGGCAAGAGATAAATAAATTCAGTTTATGCAACGGAACTGAGACATTGCTAAAAGCCAAAGAAAAATGGGATGAACACTTCCACGAATGCCGTGCAGTGCGAGGCGGCGGCAGCAGCAGCAGGCTGCCTTACAGGAAGTAGTCCGGTGTACGACGTGTGACATGTGGCTCACCTCTCCTAGGAGCTGGGTCGAATTGCAGGCTGCCAAAAATAATGAGGTGTCAGATACACGGTATTTTATTGTTATTATTATATTCCTGGTTGAACAGCCGCAGTCCCGACACACGGTACATACAAACCTACTATCACAGTAATATTGGACACAATTAGCAATACATAACACATCGATTTAGCACGTACAACCTTTTTCATCATTACACCCTTCTCTCTTTAGTAAAGAAAAATTTCCAAGATTCAATGATTAATGTCGACGAAGTCTCCTTGGAATCCAATGCCATCGAAATACTAGCGAAAATTAATGGACTGTTGATGTACCATCCATTCCAGTGAGAGAAGTAACATGAACCTCATTCCCCGTAACACACCATTTATGCTCACAGTACATACGTACACTGAAGGCCATACAAATACCACACATTTTTCTGTCTCAATCCAACTTTCCTTGGTAAACAACCGTATATTTCAGTGCCTCATTCTTGCGCACGCTCAACTACAGGGTGTCTCAAAAAAATGTACTCACCCTTTAACCGTTGCTAACATGCTGTCTTCTTTGTGTTGCAGGTGTGAGGTTCGAACCTTTGCGAACATGATTCTTTAATCACATTTGTCTTCTGTATTCGAAGCTATTCTATTTCACTGTATGTTCATAAATAAAGGATCTCTCGTCATTCGAAGTGTGAGTACATTTTTTTGAGACACCCTGTATTTGTTGTACAACTTCAGCAACCTACGTCAACTATCACACATTCTCAAGTCGTTAAGGCTTCAATTTTAATTTCATTCATTCATTTCCGTAACACGCTCGTTGCAAATAACGATTAGCAGATTCTGCTTCCCCTCGCCAATGGTGTTTTACTTTAGTTTCTAATCAGAATGAAGAAGTACCAAAATACTAAGATTGTTAGTAAAGCTAAATGTTCACAATTTGTAATGAATAAAAATTGATTACCACGAGACAAACCGTAGTCGGCAGCAGATTTATTAAAATGATTTCCGCCCACCAAATCCACTCTATAATACCTCAATATAACAGATAAACTACGGAACGACTACTGTTTAACCGATTTCCATTCTCCACACAAACGATAATAACACGCTCACTACTGAGCACCATCTCACAGAAAAGCCTTCTAACTACTGCAGACTTACTTTTGACGAGTTATAGTTGTCTTTCTTACTTCCCCCCCATATTTATTAAGAGAAAACAAGAGGTTACGTTGTAGTCCAAATCGGAGCTACATCTTGCCTTAGAGTCATACATTCTGAAACTTGGCTAGGTTTTTTGCACCTAGATCATGATAACCTTTTACACTAGGGTACTACTCTCCTTATAACCACATCCTTCAATATCTCGGTGAACCTTCGCTCTTATCATTAAGAATTCTTAACTTGTTCTACCCAGACGCAACTCTTTCCCTCTCTTCATCACCATAAATCTCAAATCTACTTTCTACTTTAATTGACTCGCGCATCACGCACGTCTTGCCCGCGTACTTACAAGGAATATTTAAGCGAGTCGTCGAGCTCCATAATGGCAGCTTGGTTGCCACATCTGTAGCAGTAGTTGGGCGCAGAGAAGATGGTGACAACGTTACGTTCATGGCACCAGTTGTAGCCTTCCATGACGAGCTGATGGGCTCGCGACACGAGCGTCAGGCCGTTCGAGTGGTTAAAAGTCTCACTGATGTCCTGGCCGAACGTGTAGCCTGCTCCTCGAGGTGAGATACCCCAGCCACCACGGTCATCGGGGTCAGACCACAGAAGATCACACATAGGGCCCTGCACCACAGCAGTTGAACATTAACACTTTGACTGCGATTCCAAAATTAGTCCGTACGAATAACACAGTACGTGTACATATATGGCGCACATCGCAGCCAAAGTGTTAATAAGTGATACACAATGGGAGCAGAAAGATGTACGATGGAATGCTCGTTTGGCAATGAAGACTTGCAGTTATTTATATAATAAAAATCGAAAGAGTCTTCCCTGTGTCAATTGCTCGAAAAAATCGTGGATCATCAAGATATTCCTTACACGTTAATTGCAGCAATGTAGATCATAAGCCAGTAGAAAGGTCATACTAAAAACAGGTTCTATACACTGGAGAAAAATATACCCTCAAATGCTTCATTCATGTACTTATTACCTAATTGAATGCGTTAAAATGAAACTTATTTTCACAATATATATTTAAATTGTCTACACAAAATTAAAGAAGGGTCAGATAAAGCGGATCTCTGCTTAAAGAGTAAAAATTTATTTAAAATTAAAACATCACTGATAGCCTATTCCTGCAATTACTGTTATTTTCTGAATTAAAACGTCAGGTATAACTGTACAATACTTCAGCTAATACATATAGAAGTTTAACCCTTTGCTTACAATGGGCGTTCCAACAGTTGCAGATGAATCAGTATAGAGATAAGATTCCTCAAGCAAATCTTATCTCTGCGTTCACCTACCATCTGACTCACGACAGAGTTTAGTTCCAACCAAAGTAGTCAGCAGTCACACATTGAAAATTCTGATACTCTCCCTTAGGGTATGACGTCAGAGCTTTGTTGTATAATGTACCTACATAGAATTGTAATATATACAATCATGAATTGTTCCTCTTTACCATACTGTACTTATAATTGTGAGTACGATGGCCGTATGTTGAACCAGTCGTAAGTCGAATGGTACATGTACTAGAAGCAAAATGCATCATGTGTCATTGGTTCAAATCTTTTCTGTTGTTTAGAAGCGCCTCGCCAGTCATGCTTCATGAAGTCTGATTATGAGACCTACACTGACGAACACTTGATAACAAAGCAACCATACAAAACTGGCAACACATCTCAAGGAAAATAATCAGAGGTCATTCACTGAACGAAAACTGTGACAAGGTTCACATGAGTCACAATTGACTAGGATATTTCATATGTTGAAGGCAGCTACAGCTCCAAGCGATTGGAGGACTGAGTGTACTCTAAGATACCAATAATTGTCAACAGAAACAATAAGAAAGAATGAATGCATTTTCAGCAAACTTGTTCCATTTAAAATAGAGCAAATCAATATATAGACGTGTAGGGAATGTAGAGAAATCAACACTTTTTTCACTCAAAATACACGGTGAATAAATATTTTTAGTGTGAGGCATGTGGAAGACGAACACTGAAGCGAGAATAACATTAGAACTGGTAAAATGGTTAGAAAATTTACGATTCATAGCCTGTCAAGAAAATCTGACGAGTCATGGAAAAATTCAGCAATTTAGCAAAAGACCAAAGGAACGTCTCGTATGTTTAATATGACAAAAGAACTAAATGCAGTGGAAATCCTTTTTACTTTGACATGGCGTCAGTCGCAGATAACATGGCACTGCTAGTCAACCTGTGATTTTTGTTGTACTTTTGTAACTGTTTACAGCTACACAGATTTCATTGCTACACGGAGTCCGTGTTAAAATCAGTAGCAAATTTCAGCAGGGTTGGATTTCGTTAGGCAGCCAAGGTTCGCATGTCAAACAGACAGCAAGGTCAGGCCCATTCATTAACCCTAAACCGTGGAACCCAAACCTAATTTTTGTCAGAACCCTGGAACAAAAGTCTTAGTTTGATTCTCATGAGCCTATGTATCTGGTCACAGACATACCCAGCCGTTCTGCACTTGTATTTTGGTGGAGACAACTTCTAGCATTGAGCAACCTATAAATTTGTCTCATGCCTGTCAAGGTGCCCTCATGTATACTAAAACAACTTCATTCTGGGGCTTCTGTTGCACATACTCGCCATGTGCATTGGGTCTCCACAAAAAGAAAAGAGCTAATTTATCGTGTATATATATGCCAGAAAAACAATCACACTAGCATTTTCCTGATGCTAAGAACTGAATAAGTATTATTCCCTTAAACTAGAAATTAAATGGGCATATCACTGACCTCATGTGGCACCTCCTGCAGCCTGTCCAACGCCCTTATGTGGTCCAGGGTGTCAATGGATGGAGACAAGCCTCCATGCAAGCAGAATATTTGGTTGTCGACGAGTGCAGTGAGAGGCAAGTAGTCAAAGAGATCAGTGAAGTATTTCCATACATTGGCGTTCCCATACTTGCGCAGACATTCATCATAGAAACCATAGACCTGCGTGATCTGACGCGATTCGTGGTTACCACGCAGGATTGTTATTCTTTCACGGAAGCGGACCTGCAACACAAAGCTTGCATACAATAACAATAAATTATATAAGAATTTTCAAGTCAGTAACTAAGAAAGTAATGGAAGATATGCTACATTTTTTGCAATTTTCAAAGCATGATACTCATAAGTAATGTTTTAGTACACTATGGTGCAGTGCATAACTCTTATTTCATGAGCTTGAACAAATGAAACACTTTTACTGCAATCAAAGAGCATCACAGCTGAGTTTATTTGCATAACATGTAATCCATCCATGTGAATGATAAAGAGTTTACATCTGATGATCTAAACTGAACCTTAAAATCATAAAAAAATACACCTGAATTGTCCAAACATGTCAAAGTTTTACAAAACTAACCTTCAAGCTGTATAGAAATCATGTTTGTAGAATCAACAAAGTTAACATGAAAATGAACAAACTTTCTAGTAGGTATAAACTAGTTTCACACAAGATGTTTTGGTGTTCTACACTAAAAGTGATCAAGGCTGAAGGTTCATAGAGAATTGTCTTTGTATTGAAGATTATAGAATTTCAACATTACATACTGTATTGCAAATATGACTTACCAAATTTCATATATGGATTTGATATGCCACAAATTAAGTAAGAAAACAATATTAACTGTAAATTATACCACATGCACTATAATACCAAAACTGAAATTTATTTCTTAACTAATTAGTATTGGGATCACATAGTAACTAAAGCCATAAAAAACAGTTCAATAACTGTGAAAACTCACCAATGGTAGTTACAACCATCCATGCATAAATGGTATGGAAAATTCCTAGCCCTTACTCTGCATACACAGGAGGAATATTTAGTTATTCCTTCTATAGCCTATATAAAACCAACCTAAATAAGCAGTGATGATTTTCTTGCATCATTCAAAGTAAAGAGATGACCTGAAGTGATTGTAAAATGAGAGGGAGATGTCACATTGACATACTGGACACTCCCAAGGTAGACACAGAATTCAAGATAACCTGCATCTATTCCACCATACCCTCTCAAATCCAGCCCTCATGTCTACTGTAGTTATATGCAATTCAAAGCACAAATTGCAACACCTTAACCTGTTAAGCATTATTTACATCATATGATGTTTGTATGAGTTGCATTGTACCGGCAACTTACACCATATGATGTAGATGCATGACGGTACCACAGCGGCGTTAACATCATATGATGTTATAATGTTTATTAGTTCAATTGCATTGTTATTACTGTCATATTAAAATAGAAATATGACAATAATATTATTATTGTTGAGTGAGCAGTGACTGTTAGCAGGTTAATGAAACACTGATAATAGAAATCATCAGCTCTCTATATTATGGTAAGAGCTTATAAATACTTCTTTCCACCATACTATAAACTGCACTACTCTCAGAGCATGAGGATCCTAGATATTCTTTTGTAGGAAAAGAACATAACTGAAATTGAGAAAAATCTTGAAAATTAAAAATGCATGGTGACTACTTTACCTGCAACATTTGTAACTGAAGAATGAATGGCGACTGCCTCAATTGAAGGGTGGACAGCACTAGTGGACTACTTGCATTTTTTCCCCACAGGAAAAAATGCAAGTACATAGTCCACTAGTGCTGTCCACCCTTCATATAGTAAACTACTGGATCGTAATCGCCTCTGTCTGCGCTGTGTTAGTGACAGCACGGGAGTGGACTACTTGCATTTTTTCCCGTGGAAAATATATGATATTTGCCACGGGAAAAAATGCAAGTAGTTCACTAGTGCTGTCCACCCTTCAATTGAAGCATGCCACAGCAAAGCTCAAAGTTATTACATTAGAAGAGAACAATACCTTGAGAGTGACTAGGAGAGTGACAGTCTCGACGGAGTAATAGCCTCTGTCTACGTAGTCTCCCATAAAGAGATAGTTGGTGTCAGGGGACCGTCCACCAATCTTGAACAGCTCCATGAGATCATGGAACTGACCGTGGACATCCCCACACACTGTAACAGGGCTCTTCACTTCCTGAACATTGCCTTCCTTTGCTAAAACTTCCTTAGCCTGAAAATAAAAATATATTAGTGCACTTGGCTACAGTGAGAAAAGCACAAATTTTTATGCAAAAATGAACATCTTAGAGGCATTATTTAATTATAAAAAATTTCATGATTCAGCCCTCATAACATACCTGCAATGAATTGTACGTAGAAAAGAAGAAAAACTAAATAAAGACAAGATACACTAATTAATAGGTACAACATAAAAACTCCTAGATGACAAAGGATACACAAGTTATTTTACTTGGTATCCATTTTCAGCACTGCTGCAATAGAGATGAAGTTATTAAAAACACTGTCATAGACAGAAGAAATTTGGTTATGTTGAAATTAAATGCCATTCATTCAAATAATTCATAAGCTTTCAGCAGAAAACTAAAAATGGTCACAAGCAGTGAACACCTTACAATCTGGTTTGTTTTATCTACTTCAGGCAGTTTTTAACTGAGCATAACTTGGGATATTTATTTTTCATAAATTGAAGAGAAAATATGAGTATACAATTAATCCTTTAACAGACTAAAATTATCTTTATACAATGTGAAAAAATGATGAAAAAAATTTAGGGCTAAACTCCAAAAAAAAAACCATAACTTGATGAAATGACACATACAGGTGGTGGACAAAATAATGGAAACACCTTCAAAAATCAACAAATTATAATTTAATATGGTGTAGGTCCGCCTTT
>VCRD01000840.1:0-11017 GCA_006783055.1 Trinorchestia longiramus
ATTTGTGAGATAATTCATATTTCCTTCGGCAGGAATGCCCTCACTGGAAAGTTCATCACAAAAATATTAAATTGAAATAATAGGTGTAGAAGTGGAAGTTTTCCTTCTGCGGTAGTTCTCCAAGAAGTAGATATTTTTCATACATACTTCCCACAAGGCGAAAATAAGTCATTAATTACCAGTCATCGGACCAATTTCTTTCCTTAAAGGTCAACTTCATGTGAGGGTTTGTAAGAATTGCAGCAAAACAGCACATGGAAACTCTACAAAGAAAAAAGAAGATGAGGTATCTAATACCTCTGTATCTATCAAGATTAAATCAATTCTAATTAGCAGGTAATGATGTCTATGAAATGACAACCTGAAATAAAAATTTACCAAGGAAAGTGATGCAAAAAAATGCTAAGTAGAGCCAATGTTTTCAGTGGATTATGGTGATTTGGAGTAGCTTGACGTATTGACGCACTAACGTCAATATTTTTTCTAATGTCTTTTGATTGCGCGAAGATGACTAGAGTAGCCACGAGCTACTCCAAATCACCATAATCCACTGAAAACATTGGCTCTACTTAGCATTTTTTTGCATCACTTTCCTTAGTAAATTTTTACCCAGTTCAGGAGAATGGAAGATGGCATAGTGTAACAGAAAAGCTTGATCTCAATATCTTCTACGCATCTACAGGAAATCCTCAATTATCCTTTTCATTTTAATATGATTATAAGCATTAAAAATTGTTGAATTCATTTGGGAGTTATGAATTATATTGCTCGATTACAGTACGTTCTTAGTTCACTGCGCGCTGATCTTTGTACTTATCTCGCATCTCGCAGCAATAATGAGCGTTAATTGCGAAGAAGTTGTATAGAAACACCTGATTAGCTGTCAGAATTGGCAGTCGTTCAAAGAAAACAAAATTACCACAAACACGAGCCATACCATGGTACTCCATTTACTCTCATTTAACTAACACTACGCTCCTCATACATCTAAACATGTGATACTCTGCACACAGTGTTGGCTTCAGTCTCACTATGTTTCCAGTGTATCTTCAAAAACGATTTAAATGTTAATATTATGCATGGTTGATACCAAATATCATAAAACCAGTTAGCTCTGATTTACTTCTTTCACATTTATCCATTTAAAATGCAGCTTCATAAAGATCAGAGGATTTTCAGCGAGAATTCTTACAGCAGTACGCAGTGCTTACGACTTATGAGAGAATAATTGGAGTTCCTGTTCCAGAAGAGAGCAGAAAGTTCTGCTGGATTATCTCACAAAGAAAACACACTGATCCGCATGAAGCTGCAGTTTAAAGACATAAAGGATAAAAATAAATGGAAGTCATACTGTTTCATGGTATTTGTTATTAACCTTACTTCACATTATTAATATTTGAAGCCAATGTAAACAATTCTAGAGGACCTCTATGTTAGCCATATCTCACATAATAATGTCGACCCCAACAATTTTGAATTAAAACCGAGAAGTCCACATCCCCTCAACTCAGTTTAACATTTAAATCTGCGAACTACAGTCTCAAATTTCAGTGAATCAAAAGACGATTCCTGTATAATTACTTGTTCGTTGAAAATCTTTTAAATATTAATTACGTTGTTGGGAGATTGATCATACATAGTTCGTTGAAGACAGGGAAATCTGCATTGCCCTAGTTTCCGTCACCAGAAAACTGACTTCTAACGATTTTTCCAGCTTTTGGAACACAAACAACTCATTAATCTTTCATTACCGACAAATGCTATTTTAAGCTGTACTTCGAATTGATTTTAACGGAACATGACAAGTATTAAAGTATAGCTTATTGCTGGAATGGTATTGGAATTGGAATTTTTGTTTCGATTGCGTTAGAAACAGAGGAGACAGAATGCTAATGAACAAGTTCTCACAGAAAAAACTAGCAAACTACTAAAATATTTGAAGCATAAGTTTTATAATAATGGGTTCTACCATTATACACGAGTCAAATTTATTTATAATCTAGTAAACGTGTACTTTGAGTAGTACGTACACTGTAGAGAAAGAGAGAGAGAGAGAGAGAGACGTTGCAAA
This sequence comes from Trinorchestia longiramus, assembly GCA_006783055.1. Classification (NCBI taxonomy): domain Eukaryota; kingdom Metazoa; phylum Arthropoda; class Malacostraca; order Amphipoda; family Talitridae; genus Trinorchestia; species Trinorchestia longiramus. The sequence continues at coordinate 2,072 of VCRD01000840.1, forward strand.
AGAAACAGAGAGAGTGTATCCTAGAATTTAAGATTGAGAATGATGTTCAAAACTGCATGAATTATACAAGAGGATAGATGTGTCTGATGTTATGTACACGACACGTAGGACTCATTAATACACGAATTCAGAAGGAAAAGAAATTAAGATACGGCTTGCCTCACTACGTATAAAGATCTGCAAATGATTCCTCGATTCTGCACAAAATCGACATAGGATGTTTCTATTATTAAACTGAAGACTCGTCAGGTAGAGCCACAAAAAAAATCATATCGCACTGAAGCGTGAATAAATACCATCACATTACGGTAGCAAACAAAGTCACCAGCTGCACGCAGAAGCGAGAAAAACAGAAAAGAAAAACGACCTGTCTAACGAGAAAGAAAATTTCAAATTCTTACGACATGATCATGTGAAAAAGTTGTAAATATCGTGTGACATCTAAACGAGGCAAATGACACAGGATTATTGGTAGCAGAAGCGCTCTCACAAGGATGGTAAAGACTCTTACCTATTTCTGATTGAGGCTACGTCTTAAACGGCACTTTAACTACAAAGCTTGTTAAAGTGCCACTGTGATGAACTGATAATTTTAATTAAAGGGTAGGACCGAGATACATTTTGCCCAAAAAGGCGTTTTCATCAGTCGTGACTGCAGTACACTAAAAAACAAGAAAGGCAGTTCAGTAATTGCGCACGAGTTCAGCGAAATAAGATGCTATGCTAAGTTTTAAGAATGCGAACATAAATCTAAAAAGTGTGAATTGAAACGTAATCTAAGTTTAACAGTAGAGACCGACAGTAGAGTAGAACCACACCTGTTCAATTCCTTCAGAAAACCCACAACAGTTTCTCTTGGCATGCTCATCTATATCAAGAGCAAAGAAATCCTGCACCAACCGCTAAAATGAGCAATGTTCTTGAAAAACATTGAAGGAAAATTTATGTTAGGGCTTAAAAGCTACGGAATTGAAGCTTCAAATGTCCGCTAGGATGGGTCAACCAACATGAGCATAAATCGATCATGGGATTTTGTGGAGTACTTAATAATAAATGCGGGTTCCCTGATATTTATGAATATGAACATAAATAAGGAGTCAGAAAATATTATTCCATCATAGCATGTACCCCTAAACGTTGATTGGTTGGAATACAGAAAAACTTGCAATAAAGCCACTAGTAGCTCGTCAAGTGCTTCCTGGCAGACACAAAAATGTATTATAGTTAAATGGAATTAAATTTATTGAAAAATTATCGTCAAACTATCTCTACCATTACGAGTGGTGAAAGGTAAACGTTTAAAAAGAATAAATTTACTTAAATATTGTACAGAAAATTTTGTTTGCATTTCGTATGCGAATTCATTTTTTTAATTAACCTCCCTCAGAAAAAAACAGGCACGTTCCATAGTTGCAAATAAGTAAAAACTGATTTAAAATAACGGGGAAATGAAACAAAACTCAATTCCCTTATAACAGCGTATGCAGAGGAAGTGTTTTATTGAATGAAAAGAAGAACGTAAACTCAAGATTTAACGAAAGGCAAGGACACGCACCTTTACGGAAAAAACTTGACAACAAGGAAAATGAAACGCCGAAAAGAAAAAGGTGTCAGAAACGTCCAATAAAAACCATAAAACTAAACGAGTGAAAAAGAACGAAAAATTCCAGGAAAGTGAATATAACACGACAGGAGACGTAAAACTAAAAAATGTTAGCGAGTAAACAAAGTACATGCCAGAATGACAATGACGAAGACAAACAGTGTCAGCAAGCTCTTGGTGAAGTTAAAGATCTTCACCTTTTCCCGAGATATGTTAATTCCCTAAAACAATCATAGGAGAAGTACATGGACCAATCTTTGACTATTTACAGAACAATCTAAACCCAATTTGAATTAGAAATCACAAGATTTGAAACATTTTGTACCAATAGTTAGCATTTTAGAAAAATCTACAACATTTAATTTATAGTTACCTTATCTTTTGGAATTCAGCAAATGCCGCTACCTATATTCTCATGAACTATTCTTCTTCTGTTATCACTAAGAAAGCTAAACATAACCTCGAAACCAAATTATTTTGAACTTTTTTCAAAATTATCTGCCCTACAATTAAACCAGTATTAGAAGAATAAAATTTAGGTACTGATTTTTGTCCAAGGCACAATACCAGAACACGGATGGGGACGGTGTTGTCTGTTCTTTAATAAACAAAAGATGGGCAATTATGCGGAAATTTACCTTGGACTCGATGGGCGTACCAAATCGGCCATCTTCTATCCCAGAATTGAGAACCAAACAAACGCCATCTTTCTACCTCGGAGTTGATGGTTGTACTAGACAAGTCTTTCTTTTAATACCAAGGTTAAGGAGACACTAAACCAGCCCATCTTTAACTGTTTGGTTTTACGTGTGAAATCGTCCTTGACAATCACATTCAACCATCTAAAGTTTTCATTAAAATGTTGGATCAGTAGTCTCACTTTTTTAAGTCCCGATATTAGTTTCTAGAAGATTTCAAGTACAGATCATTTCCACAGAAAACCTTTAATATCGAAACTTTAAAGAACGAACGTCACTTCTTGAGTGAATGAAGTGTTTTCGCCACTCGAATTTGATGGTGATACCAAAGACAAGGCTTTTACATAGAGTAATTTGAAACAATTGAAAGTTTGATAACCAGTTTCATGAAAAACTTTGGACCCTTGTGAGGAAAGTTATAAATATGTTACCTGTCTCTAAGCGGAACACAAATTCACAAAGAAAACTCAATGAAACCATGAGACTGATGTTGGGTTATACTTTAGAGTTTTCAATATTCAAAGAAACCATAAACTTCAACGGTCGAGAAATCCAACCTGACAGTTATTGAGGTAATGACAGAACATAAACAATGAAAATTGATACAAGAAAGTATTAGCAAATTGGTTCAATGTGTAAGTGACAAGTATGCTCAATAACTTTATGAATTTGCGAGTGAGAAAGTAGGAAATGTTTCTTTTCCACGATGGAAAGTCGGTAGAAAATTACACATTTTCCATTTGTTTCAATTGCACTAAATGTACACGGTGAAAACGAGGCTCAACGAGGCTGTGAAAATAAGAATTGTTACACATTTTTGACGAAAAATTTTCAAGCCCAAGTCGGAGTTGTTTTTGTTTTACTTCTATACAAGAATCTATTTTTTTCATTTCATAAGGTAATTGGTTTATTTTCAAATTTACCAAAGCTAATAAGATGGAAATTCGGTTGAAACGCATTATGAAGCGACCAAACATTGGACAATACACATCAAATAAAAGAGTATTTGTTTTCTGTTTATGTTATTCTACTACATTTACTGGAGCAACTATAAAACATGAACCTGCTAACTTGTTCTCGACGTTCACCCAATTCATACCACGAACTTTCATCGAAGTTAGCGAGTTGCCGAAACTAAATGTCCATCTCAAAACATGGGGAGCTTAAACAATTATGACTGTCCTTACATTTCACGTAGAAATACAAGCAAAACGAATGTATCAGTGATCAAAAATTGAAAAACCAGTTTTAATACAGACGTAATTTTACAATTATAGTGCAACAAATCTAAATTCGGGGAAATAGTATTTTCGTAACAATAGGACTGACTGAACGCACATACAAAGTGGTTGTGGAAAGAACAGGGAATCCAAACTATTTCCATTTTAGGAACAGTTCACAACTATAAGACGAAATCCTATATAAGTACATAGACTATCTCAAGTCAACAATATATAGACTATTGAATAGTAATAACTGTAATGGGTTAGTTGGGTAGTAAACTTCATTATTTTCTATTTATACAATGGTTGGAGTAACGTCAACAAAGGGGAGTAACGGAGTAGAAAAGGGAGAGAGGGCATAGACTGTACTTTAAATTACATTATTCCCTCACAGCAGTAACAGTTTACGAAACAATGTATATACGTATGTATATATAAATTATGTACATTCTTTCATAAACATCACGAACAGCGTTCTTTTCTAACTTTAAAGAGTCAACAACTGGTATATGCAAAACACTGAACATTGTTCAATAGAGCTCTATCGTAAGTGCAACAAGTCCTGGAATTATTGTGAAAGGAAAAGTGACCTCACGTTAGAAAAGAGAGAACTCAAAAGAAGAAGTTAAATTTCACTTATTTAGATGTTGTACTGAACAAAAACATCCTCTTAGCTTGGCATGAAAGAATGCTGAACTGGGAACAGATGGAGGAAATAAACGTGAATATTTTCACAGTAACGCGAGAATGCACATCAAAGAAGGTACAGATAAGGACTTTCAGCATCCTTAACTTCATTTATATTTAAGCTTCATTTTAGAACAAAATTGAATAATAGGTGTGAGAAATGTTTTGTATATATATATAATCTATTGGTTAGGTATATAAATATACCTAACAATTGTACCTACGAGCGGTCTGAAATTATTTTTTTGATATGAAATAGATTGCACGGACTTGAGTAAAATGAATCATTATTGGAATTAGTTATTCTGATCTAAATTTGTAACAAGAAGTAGAAGTGGATGGACTTGCAGAGGAATCCAAACTAACATGATGAAAAAAAGCATGACGATCGTTTCATAACGAGGATAAGTCATTATTGAAGGCATATGCTTACGAATAACTTTAGGGATCTTTGAGTAGTGTAAATTGCCAAGATCTTGTGTATATTTTTTAGTTTAATAATGAGGGCATACATAAATATAGAGAAATGGCTAACATGAACGAAGGACAGTCCAATGCGACAGTTGAAAACTAAATTAAAAAGTAGAGTTGAGAATACTAACTTGCACGACTAGGTGCTCGCTTTCTCGTTTGAAAGGATATCAAGAAAGCAGTCTATGAAGCGGAGTACCATTAAGCTCAGCTAAAATTGAACCAAAATTATACATGGCTTCAGAGTAGGTATAAGTATTAATACCTAAGAAATAAAATTAAATAAAAGGAAGTGAAGTTTTAATTTAGAAATCAGTTTAATACTTCCAGGTGGTACTTTACATGAGTGGACACTAACTCTCACCCCAAGCAGTAGAATTCTAGAATAAATTCTCTCTCGCAAGTAACTTGTAGACATGTTCATATTCGAAACAATTTTTGTACTACTCAAAGTTGACGAGATTTGACAACGTTTGAAAGTCGAAATTACATTTTTGGAAGTTAAAGAATTACTTTATTGAATTTGAATTAAAATCCATACATTCATACTTTTTGAGTTGGATATCTTTATCAAAGACGATAAAATAATGAGCAATACTACTGACAAAGTGCGAAATGCAAATGAAAAAAGAAAAAAATTCTGAGTGGAATTTGCCAGAAATAAATCGACGCAGGTCTGTAATGCACATAGAGAATGCCGTTTGTTTTTTCCGGTCACTAAGACTAAAAAAAATTGAACAACGAATTCATTAAGTGAAAGCATGTACATTCCATAACATTTGAATAATTGTTTACAATCAGAGTCCAAGCGACAAGAGTGTTAATTATGTTATGAAATAGAACGAAACAAGCAATAAGGCTCCTAGATACGAAAAGAAATACTATAAAGCAATTAAATGCCTTCAAGTATCCTATGAAGCTTTCTACCTATCCTAAATAGTCTCTGCATCTACCCATAAGATCTGCATAATAATACAGCCTATATGTACATATAGGACCTACCCTTCATTTAATTGACTCACTAAGATTTCCATTTCACGCCTTGGAGTTCTTTTTTACCAAAGCAGATTTAGTGAAGACCAAGATCATTATTGCTCGGTGACAGAAAGTCATTATTGTAGTTATTGAACAGCACGTACTATTCTAGATTTAATTCACCCATGATTCATATTTGCTGAATTGCTATCACAATAATTTTCGGCACCATACTAAAAATAGTATTTTTCATTAGGTGGCGTAGAGTTGGGTCTTCTGATCGACTAGTGTGCGACGACATCACATGGCTGTACCCTTACTGGTGTTGGCCGTCCAGTGCAGCGAGATACTTCGCTTCTATGAAGCGTGGCACGATCTTGTGTCTGTAAAAGAAATATACTCAAATCGGTTCAAACCTTTTATGTTATTTAGTTCATTGTATATGTATTCACGGTAACTCTTGGTATCGTTACAAACCGTCGTGCTTTCAGTAAGCTAAGTTAATTTTGCGTGCTGTGAACACGACAGTAGTGAGAGGTACCGTTGGTGCAGTAGATTAATTAAGAAATGTATGCAAAAACCGAGACATACATTCGTAGATATTTACAGATCATTCAATAACGCTTCAGGAAAAGTTTTATGTACTTAACGACATCAAGTAAAAAAGTTCGAGTTACCCAACGTAAAATTATTTCACTGCACCACGCACCAGCTAGCTGTGGGAACAGGGCTGTGGACCAGCTAGCTGTGGGAACAGGACTGTGGAATGATCGCTCTCGACTCAATAAGGCCTCGTTTTTAGCTCTGCACCTGAATGTTTGCACATGTCCTTGGTTTTGGGACCAGTGCATTGGTTGGTACAACGAGTCCGTGATACTTGTGAACTGTAGTCGTGGTGGAAGCCATAAGTGTGGTGTGTTTTCCTGACACATGTATGATGCGAGGAACAAGCCAGAATATTTTATGTTACTTTCTTCTCATGCGCACAGTAGAACAATCATATCAATTTATCAGGGTAGAAAACATTTCAAATCTCTCCTAGAAAACATTTCAAATTTCTCCTTTTAAGTTTTTTTTACAGGTTTAGTTTCTAGTGATTCACCAGAAAGACAGGAGTTCGTCATAACTAAAGTTGTGCATGACGTTAAACCCAAGTCTTTTTAACAAACACTATGCGTTATTTTCTGTTCCTGATATTGACGGAGCGAACCAAAGACAAATCAGCTGTTACCAAGACCTTCAATTGAATAAACACAAGCACGTGTAGAATACCTGACTGGGAGCAGCAGGAGCAGCAACACCGGGAACATCATCTTCATGTATGCGTAGGGTGCAAAGCCAAAAGAACACATGACCAGCAGCTGCACCACCTGCAGGCCCGTGAACTTGTGTATATTTCGCTGTGGCACTCTTCTGATGTAGTGGTTAGGGGGGTAGGCCGCCTGTAAACATATTAGAATTAGCACGATATTGAGCACCATAGTTTTAACTATGCACAAGTTAATTGTCCTCACATCTATAAAGTTTCTTAACAAATGTAGGCAACTGCACTTGAAGGTCATGGTGTGTTTCAGGAAAATATAATTCATATTTTAATTTTTAAACTATAGTCTCCGCCGAGGAGCTTAACAGTCTCAAGAATCACCTCAAAGAAACTAAGAAGTAGAAATTGAATGGACAATTCAAGCTCGACTGATAATGAATTAAATTCGCGTTGGAGATCATTTGGCCGTCGATCAAAAATTTAGATTATTTTCAATAATTTTGAATTGGTCTCAAAGATTTCATTCTAATGGAAAGTGAACGATATACATCCAAAGAAGAAGTTAATAAGGCATTTCGTTATTTTTCCCGGCCGAGTTTTGTAGTATCTTCGGCCAGACAAAATCAACGTTAGTTGCAGAATGACATCAGACTTCAGTTACCAACGTGTTAACTTCACTCAAAAAGCATGAGGAACATAATTTTAACCCAGTGTCCTTACCTGTTCCACAAGAAACAAAAAATTTATGCATGGCACCTTAACCTGTTCCTTAAACAAAAGGTTCAATATGGTGTTCTCAGCTGTTCCATAAAGAACGTAAGTTTCAACATAGTGTTTTCAACTATTTCATAAAGAACACGTTTCAACTTGGTAACTCCATACCCACATTCATGACCAAAATTTACAACATGACGTCCGCTCTTGCGGCATTAGAAACACAAACTTCAACATGACATTCTCATCTTTATCAGGTAGAGCACAAAATTCAACACGAAATTCTCACCTTTATCACGTAGAGCACTTCAACACGACATTCTCACCTTTATCACGTAGAGCATAAACTTCAACACGACATTCTCACTTTTATCACGTAGAGCATAAACTTCAACACGACATTCTCACCTTTATCACGTAGAGCATAAACTTCAATACGACATTCTCAACTTTATCACGTAGAGCGTAAACTTCAACACGACATTCTCACCTTTATCACGTAGAGCATAAACTTCAACACGACATTCTCACCTTTATCACGTAGAGCATAAACTTCAACACGAAATTCTCACCTTTATCACGTAGAGCATAAACTTCAACACGACATTCTCACCTTTATTACGTAGAGCGTAAACTTCAACAAGACATTCTCACCTTTAGAACGTAGAGCACAAACTTCAACACAATTTTTTCACCTTTATCACGTAGAGCACAAACTTCAACACGAAATTCTCACCTTTATCACGTAGCGCACAAGCTTCAACACGACATTCTCACCTGTTCCATGAAGAGCATAAACTTCAACAAGACATTCTCACCTTTAGAACGTAGAGCACAAACTTTATCATGTAAAGCAAAAACTTCAACACAATTTTTTCACCTTCATCACGTAGAGCACAAACTTCAACACGAAATTCTAACCTTCATCACGTAGAGCACAAACTTCAGCACAACCTTCTCATCTTTATCACCTAGAGCATAAACTTCAACACGAAATTCTCACCTTTATCACGTAGCGCACAAGCTTCAACACGACATGCTCACCTGTTCCATGAAGAGCAGAGTAATCCTCTCAAACATCTGGTTGCCGTTGAGTGCCGTGACGGCCATGTACAGGAAGAGACCGTCTAGAACAGCCGTGGGGATGTACGCCAGGGGGTACGGCAGGAGGAACATGGACAACGCGATCAAGATGTTGGATGTTAACCCCGTGATGCGTGTCTCCCGCACCTTCACGATGCTGTCGTCAAAACGTAGCAATAAACAATACTAAATGCATGGTAATTATTATTAGAAAAAAATGAAAAATAA
>VCRD01000840.1:14604-55272 GCA_006783055.1 Trinorchestia longiramus
TTTCGCTGAACTCGTGCGCAATTACTGAAATGTCTTTCTTGTTTTTTAGTGTACTGTAGTCACGACTGATGAAAACGCCTTTTTGGGCAAAATATATCTCGGTCCTACCCTTTAATTAAAATTATCAGCTCATCACAGCGGCACTTTAACAAGCTTTGTAGTTAAAGTGCCGTTTAAGACGTAGCCTCAATCAGAAATAGGTAAGATTCTTTACCATCCATGTGAGAGCGCTTCTGCTACCAACAATTCTGTGTCATTTGCCTCGTTTAGATGTTACACGATATTTACAACTTTTTCATATTATCATGTCGTAAGAATTTGAAATTTTCTTTCTCGTTAGACAGGTCGTTTTTCTTTTCTGTTTTTCTCGCTTCTACGTGCAGCTGGTGACTTTGTTTGCTACCATAATGTGATGGTATTTATTCACGCTTCAGTGCGATATGATTTTTTGTGGCTCTACCTGACCGAGTCTTCAGTTTAATAATAGAAACATCCTATGTCGATTTTGTGCGGAATCGAGGAATCATTTGCAGATCTTTATACGTAGTGAGGCAAGCCGTATCTTAATTTCTTTTCCTTCTGAATTCGTGTATTAATGAGTCCTACGTGTCGTGTACATAACATCAGACACATCTATACTCTTGTATAATTCATGCGGTTTTGAACATCATTCTCAATCTTAAATTCTAGGATATACTCTCTCTGTTTCTTTTGCAACGTCTCTCTCTCTCTCTCTCTTTCTGTGCAGTGTACGTACTACTCAAACTACACATTTACTAGATTATAAATAAATTTGACTCGTGTATAATGGTAGAACCCATTATTATAAAACTTCTGCTTCAAATATTTTGGTAGTTTGCTAGTTTTTTTCTGTGGGAACTTGTTCATTAGCATCCTGTCTCCTCTGTTTCTAACGCAATCGAAACAAAAATTCCAATTCCAATACCATTGCAGCAATAAGCTATACTTTACTACTTGTCGTGTTCCGTTAAAATCAATTCGAAGTACAGCTTAAAATAGCATTTGTCGGTAATGAAAGATTGAGTTGTTTGTGTTCCAAAAGCTGGAAAAATCGTTAGAAGTCAGTTTTCTGGTGACGGAAACTAGGGCAATGCAGATCTCCCTGTCTTCAACGAACTATGTATGATCAATCTCCCAACAACGTAATTAATATTTAAAAGATTTTCAACGAACAAGTAACCATACAGGAATCGTCTTTTCATTCACTGAAATTTGAGACTGTAGTTCACAGATTTAAATGTTAAACTGAGTTGAGGGGGATGTGGACTTCTCGGTTTTAATTCAAAATTGTTGGGGCCGACATTATTATGCGAGATATGGCTAACATAGAGGTCCTCTAGAATTGTTTACATTGGCTTCAAATATTAATAATGTGAAGTAACGTTAATAGCAAATACCATGAAACGGTATGACTTCCATTTATTTTTATCCTTTATGTCTGTAAACTGCAGCTTCATGCGGATTAGTGTGTTTTCATTGTGAAATAATCTAGCAAAACTTTCTGCTCTCTTCAGGAACAGGAACTCCAATTATTCTCTCATAAGTTGTAAGCACTGCGTACTGCTGTAAGAATTCTCGTTGAAAATCCACTGATCTTTATGAAGCTGCATTTTAAATGGATAAATGTGAAAGAAGTAAATCAGAGCTAACTGGTTTTATGATATTTGGTATCAACCATGCATAATATTAACATTTAAATCGTTTTTGAAGATACACTGTAAACATAGTGAGACTGAAGCCAACACTGTGTGCAGCGTATCACATGTTTAGATGTATGAGGAGCGTAGTGTTAGTTAAATGAGAGTAAATGGAGTACCATGGTATGGCTCGTGTTGGTGGTAATTTTGTTTTCTTTGAACGACTGCCAATTCCGACAGCTAGTCAGGTGTATCTATACAACTTCTTCGCAATTAACGCTCATTATTGCTGCGAGATAAGTACAAAGATCAGCGCGCAGTGAACTAAGAACGTACTGTAATCGAGCAATATAATTCATAAATCCCAAATAAATTCAAAAATTTTTAATGCTTATAATCATATTAAAATGGAAAGGAAAATTGAGGATTTCCTGTAGGTGCGTAGAAGATATTGAGATCAAGCTTTTATGTTACACTATGCCATCTTCCATTCTCCTGAACTGGGTAAAAATTTACTAAGGAAAGTGATGCAAAAAAATGCTAAGTAGAGCCAATGTTTTCAGTGGATTATGGTGATTTGTATTAGCTCGTGGCTACTTTAGTCATCTTCGCGCAATCAAAAGACATTAGAAAAAATATTGACGTTAGTACGTCAATACGTCAAGCTACTCCAAATCACCATAATCCACTGAAAACATTGGCTCTATTTGGCATTTTTTTTGCATCACTTTCCTTGGTAAATTTTTGTTTTAGGTTGTCATTTCATAGACATCATTACCTGCTAATTAGAATTGATTTAATCTTGATAGAGACAGAGGTATTAGAAACCTCATATTTTTTCTTCGTAGAGTTTCCATGTGCTGTTTTGCTGCAATTCTTACAAACCCTCACACGAAGTTGACCTTTGAGGAAAGAAATTGGTCTGATGACTGGTAATTAATGACTTATTTTCGCCTTGTGGGAAGTATGTATGAAAAATATCTACTACTTGGATAACTACCGCAGAAGGAAAACTTTCACATCTATACCTATTATTTCAATTTAATATTTTTGTGATGAACTTTCCAGTGAGGGCATTCCTGCCGAAGGAAATATGAATTATCTCACAAATGTGTCAAAGTTTAACGAAAGATAGAATTACGGGTAGAGGGAGGTCTTTCCGCAAATAATATAGCATATGACAAGTGCCAGTAAGTAATCTCTTTAGGCAAATATGTAAAATCTGTGCAATATTTTTTGTAAGCCTTCAAATCATGAAAAAAATTATTTCTGAATAGAAATAAACACGAAAATGAGTCACGCAGGACAAGTTTTGGTGCACAGTCTCTTCTGAGTCAAATTATTGTCTTGAAGTCTTCCCTTGCTGCTGTTTTTACTTGTCAGCTTACTTGTCAGCAACCCACCACAGAATCAACACCCGTTATGACCTAAGAATCTGTTGTTCTTGCCCCACGTTAATGTTGGCATCCCGTCAAATTTTTTTCTCTCCTATCGTTTTCTGTCGCTAACATTCGAGTCCATCATTTCTGCCTATTTTGTACGTAGAAGTAGGGTTCTTTTTTATCCTACACTTTGTACTTTAATGCAGAGCTTGCAAGAAAGTCACTCTAGGAACTAACGAACGTTCTACTTAAATGCGTCTTGTGTCACTAGAGAAATTAAATAATAGTTAGGATGTATAGGTATTAGAGCACCATTGAGTTTAATGACTTATTTTGTGTATTCTAAGTAGCATAATGCACGTTTGGGTTACTGTTCATTATACCCATATCATATAAGAGGTTTATACAATCTGTGAACTACGTTACATGATGTAAGATCCTGGCACCACAGAGAATACACAATAATATTTCGTTCACGAAAGAACGTCACTGTTCATAAGCAAGCAATTAGTTTGAACATGTTCGTGTGTGTTATTATTTTATATGAAAAATGGAGGCATGCAGCCGGCTGGTCTGGTCAGCATCTTTCTGAATACTTTTAAGAAGAACGAAAATGAGAAGTTACTGCGGTACGAGTCTTAACTTAGAGTTGGAGGTATAATCTCTGTGTTCTAAAATGTTGAACGAGATATATTGTGAAAGCAAGAAATGATTAGCTCTGAAAGCTTACTTCTTAGTTTGATATTTTGACCAGCCCGTATGCTTTCAAGTTGGATGGCACGGATGACAGTCAACAAAAACTCTAACACATAGATGACTTTTTTTGAACACGATACCTAAACCTGATAAATGGCACATCCCGAAACCTTTGTACACTTCACTAAAATTTAATTCAATTTTTTTTAACAAGTAGTAATAATTTATGAAGGCCGGTGATGTTTGTATGATCTTATAAATGTTCTCAAATCTTAAAGAAAAAAACTAAGAAAAAATGAACGCAATTGAGGGGGTGAAGGAGAGTGCTAAATTAGTTGTTACCGTACTCTATCAGATGATCAAAACTGTTATTGTTCTTACTATCACAACTATTGTTCATGTACAAAATGTGAAGTAAACAGTTTTACACATGTATCATGAATTTCATTGACCCATAAAATCTAACGTAACTATCACAGAGAGGAAAGCCCTTCCTTGAGAAATAATATGTTATACGAAATCATTCATAAAGAAATCTGTATGAGATGAATAATGTTCCCTTTTGATTAATTAAGTTTTGTTTCTGTTATTTGGTAAGTTCGCCCAGAACTTTTCTTCATTGCGAATTGTGTCGCCTTAGCTTATATGAGTCTATTTAATCATAGTTAAATGCTCTATGAATTTATTGCAATTAAGCAGAAAAATAGGAAATGAGAGCCCAATCAATTAATATCACAAGCATACCAGTCTCGTTCCCAGTTGTTATTGATGATTTACAAAGAATATGAAATTATTATTATTCGATTGTCGAAGCTTTAAGAAACTCATCTAAACTTTTTTAGGACTAAATTGTTTGAAGAATTTCGGTTGACTAAGATTTTATTGCTAAAACCAATGTGTCCTCAATCAGCCTTGACCTTACGTTCTTGAAAACAGGAATAGAAGAAGAACAATGGTTGTTGGTGCTGTGATCTGTGGTTCGACTCGTTAAAGTTAAAGTAGAATGTTGAACTCTCCTGATTTCTCGTTTTTTGTCATTGTTGTGAAAGTATGAAACACTCATTATTCATTTCAATAGTTTTGGAGGCTCATCAAGGCAATTGCTGTAATGTATATACCTGCTGTACATCTTGTAGCAGTCCCTTGAAGTGCCGTGCTCACCATATATCCCATTCAAAAGAAGTGTCTCCCGTATTAACTTATCCCACAATGTATTTAGCAATCCTTTTGATTATCTTAATAACCCGTGCTCTAAGCAGCCCTAGAGACGCTCTTTGCATGCTGCGTCTATTCGTGACCCTGCACGCAGGAGCTCAGGAAATTACAGAGGAAGACTGGGAGAGAGACGCGGATGATTCTGACCTAACCCAGATTCGCATGATCGTGATTCAGCCTTGGGCTCGGGTCTGTCTGGGAATTTGGGCTCGGAATAAAATTACTAGAAGCTTAATCAATAAGGTTGTGCATGTCCGCTAGGATGGATCACGGAAAATTATCAGGAAGAATGTAAAATATTGGTTATAATTATGTACGAAAATATTCTTTCCTGGAATTTAATATGATTCACTAATCATGTTGGGCTTTTGTAACGATTTGAGCGTTGTGACTGATCTTCTTCACAAGCTTGTGGGGATCTGTGTCAAAATTTGAGTATTATAGAAATAAAATCCACTGTGAGCATTACTTCAATTCTAGAAAAATCAGATGGAAATAGGTAAATGAGTGAACTCCTAAATTTCGATAAAAAATCATTTCAAGTCATTTTGTTCTTGACTCTTAGACCCATAAAACTGGAATCAGTCTTAAGACTTTTAGTGGTACGGGCAACGGCGTTGCTTATTGTAAGCTTGAAAAGTGTAAGCAGGAGTTAGTAAAATAAAACACACCCCATTTTTTCGTGATCTCAGATTAGTGATGAGATTCATATCGTCACCAAACTCATGTAGGAGAAAAATCTGAGATACTGGAGTTGTAGGACATATACATGTATTCTGTTTTACAACTGTAGAAGTGGAGTACTTTGAGTATAAAATTGCCTGTTATGCCTGTTTATGAGACACAACAACTCTGAAAATGTACTTCCAGTCGTACTTATCCATCATAAAAGGAGATAGTGAATATTTCTTGCACTGCACATATAAACGTAAAATTTGTCCTATTATCAACGTAATCTTTTCGTGTATTGTTCACCCACCTAAACAAAATTTAGATGACTATTAATGCGATTTAAATGTATTGTCTCAACTTTTTATTGGTAAATTAATGCTATTTACGGTAATTCCCTGCAGTTTTTAAATAAACGAAAATTGAAACGATTTCCGCTTGTTCTTGGTGGCACCTTTGACTAGAAATGGCACAAGCCAAAGAAACTAAACAAGTTGGAAAATCCGACTACTAGACTTCTGATTTCTGAGAAGCGTCAGTTGAACTTAGTTCTCAGTTGCATCAAAGCTCTAGTGGTATGAGGTTGTCAGTCAGTTGGGCGCAACTTGCCACACACCCTGACACTTCACCTTTTTAGTCGTGTTTACGGCGAAGTTCATTCAAAGAAATGTGCAAGCCATCTTCTGTTTAGGTTAAATCGTAAGTCAAGTGCAAGTGTTTACAACAAATAGCAGTTAAATTGAATTCTTGAAGATTATTTGGTGGTTAAATAGATAGTCTGGGGTTAGCTGAGATCAATAAAGTCTACCTGCTCTGTGTCGCCCGACCGTACGATTATCCCAAGATGTTGACTGAATGAATCTGCTTCCAGATAAATTAAGCCGAAATGAATACCACTCAATTTGTTTGCTAGCTGTGTTGCATTTGAAATTGATGCATCAAGTATGAAGTACTGCAGGACTTTCTTTTTAAAGTTAATTCTGTTTTTTCAAAACTCACGTTTCTGACAAATAGCAAGGTTTCATACGTGAAATAAGTTCAAAATGTAGCTGTTTATTAGAGTATTTGTTTAATGCTCTCCATTATGAAAGAACTGACTTGAAGTTTTGCATCAGAAGTAGTTTTATTACAACCAACGATGAGATTTAAATTTACGCTGATCATTCATTGTTTGTTTGTTGCTTTATTTTTTGGACCAATTTGTAGATCAATGGAATATTTAGCATGCGTTTTCAGTTAAATTTTAGTTACGTCAATTTTGTTTCATTATGAATGTTTCAGAGGACAGTACTGTATGGTGTACCCGAGTTGCTTTAATCGATGGTAAAATTGTTATATTGTTCCTAAACATTCCCATATGTAGATATATATTTACAGTATATATACATATATATGGTATATATATAGATAAATGCCCATACTTTAGAGTTTTATTTTGTGAGTTAAAGTTCTACCTTAACATCCACATTATTGAAGTATTCATTTTCTGATAAGAAGTTTTTGCTGGTTTGAAATTTTGATTTAATTTCTATTTTATAAGGCCATATTGCAGTACATGTTGACTAACATCTATTTAAACCTAGATTGATGCAGAAACTTTAAGTTCATATTTATTTTACTTTTTTATTTTAAGTAAGCCTAGATAATGTGGATCCCATCAGCTTTATTTCATCATGTTATTGCTGGTGTACTTGTATCAGGTTGAAAAGAAAGTCATGTTGCTTTTTCCCAACCCATTTATTTGATCACAAAATTCACATTATGCCATTTTTAATCTTTACAATAATTACCGTCATTTTCTATAACCTCTCTTCAAGGGGCAACTAGCTTTTTGTTGCCTTTTTCAGAAAATTATTGGAGTTTAAAGAAAATTAAATTGAGGCCATTTCTTTTTTAGTTGTTCACATTTTCATTAGTTTTATTGCTCATGTAGTGGTGCAGATACTTGTAAAAATGGTAACCACAAGAAGTAATATTAGGTGATTTAGGTGGATGAAGCAAAACTTCATAATCTAAGCTAATAATTTTTTCCCTCAGTTCATCTTGTTGTATTAGGTTTAGCATGTTCATGCAGAAGCACAACACCCTTTCTATGGAGTAATGCTGTTTTTTTGTGATAGAGCAGTTTTAGATCATCAAAATGTATACAATATTTTGCAGCTGTAATTGTTTGGTGAGGGTGTAATAACTTATTGAATTAATCATCCCTAGTCCTACCATAAACAGAGCATGATCTTCCTTGGGTGTAGTTCCTGTTTTGCAACTGACTGTGGATATCGATTTCGGTCTAACTATTTTCTTTTGTGTTGAGTGTTGTAAAGAATCCATTTTTCGTCTCCAGTGACGATTCTTCCCCGAATTGGGTTTTGATGGTTCCTTGAAAGCAAAGAGGGGCAGAGAGCATCATTCAAATCGTAGGGAACCCATTGTCCAAGTATTGAAGTCTTTCCTGGTTCATGAAGGCATGAAATCCTGGTGGAATGAGTAGTATCGAATTGTTGAGCTAATTCTCTGCTGGTTAATTTTGGATTAACCTCAACAGCATCTTAATAGCTTCTTGATCGATTTATTTTGATCATCTCGTAAGGAGAGAGAACATCGTCATTGGAGAACGTTGCAAACCACCGTTGGCATTTTCGATCATTTAAAACATAGAGTTCAAATGTTTGTTGTAGCTTCTACAGCAGAAGTGTTTTTTTTTGTATTCATACAGCGTACAATGTTTCAGATGCTTCTCATCAATATCCATTTCTTGACTGTTAAGCTAGTCAAAATTGTAATATTGCTAATTATTATTCCCGATAGTCTGATTGACATTAGGGCACCAGTTTAATTAAAAATAACTAATTATTTGGAGGCTGCAAAGTGATCAGGTAAAAAAATTAATTTCTTCTTAATCTAATGAATTCGTGCGATCCTTGTTGGAATTTAAAGTAATGTACTTCTTAGGATGACAATCACTGGGTTTTGCTGTTTAAGCTAATATCCTGAGAAACGTTTTTTCTTTCATTGTACCTCCATGTTTTATATATGTATACCTGAAATAGGTGAGGTATTCAAAAAATATTGACAGATTTATTAGACTCGGTCGCCTAAACCGAATCAAGCTGAAGACGTCTTCAAAATAGAAATCGCGATTTTCCTTTGTTTTTGCATGCTAAATTTTTCATTTTTCTTATACCCTTCTCATTACAGATAACCCTCAGCTTGAAAATTTTCGTATTTATTCATCGTATACTTGTTAGTTCTAATAGGTACATTTGCAAATAATTATTGACTATTTTATAGCATCTAGTTGTTTTCATCGCGCTGCCAGGTGTCATGGCTGCTAAGCCTCATAATTAGTGTGTGCATTTAAACATGTGCTACGAAAGTTTTACTGAGAGAAAGTATGGCGATAATTTGAATGTATTTTGTGCTAGTATGGTTTTACGTGTTTTTACGCCTAGCGAAGTAAGTATTTACACAAAATATTTCTGATCTCAGGGTAAAGTTTTCGAGTTTTTGCTATGCTTAAAATAGTGTCTCGGAACAGAAAATGCTCTCATGGTAATGATTTTGTATTCTTTAATTTTTTACTATCATGAGTTTCACCTCCAACGAAACTATTTTTGGAAATGAGATCAAGTCTGTGGCCGCACTTGAGAAACGACTGATGCCCAATAAAGGTATGTCACTTAAAACTAGCAGTATATTTTGTCCCGTGATGAACTTCAGCTCCTTAGTTCTTAACGGTTCTTAGCCTTTCTTAGTTTAGTTCTCAACGGTTCTTAACCGTCCGCTGCTGCGTCTGAGCCTGTTCTCGTTTTCTATTATAATTTCAAATTTCCCGTTCAATTTATGAACTATAAATCGGAGTGTTTTGTGTTAAAAGGTATTAAAATAAACATGAAGTATTTTGCATATTTGTGTTTAAATGTAATTCGTTAATTTTTGACCAGAACACATATTAAAAAATCTTGACTCTTCACTTGTGTTGTCTTCTGTTCTGTTCATCGATGCTTTTATTATTAAATTCATTACTGCCTCTTCTGATGCTTTCTCTTTTTGGTATTTTTTATTCTTAAATTCTTTGTTGCGGTATTTTAAAGCTCTTGTTTATTATACCGTTCATTATACTTGTTTATTTTCATTTTCTCTTTCTGTTAATTCTTATTTTCTGTATTGCCGTCTATTCTTATTTTCACTAGTGCAGTTTATTTTTATTTTTCCATTACTTTTCATTCTAATTTCCTCTGTTTCCATGCATTCGTATTTTTTTCTATTACCGTTCATTCTTATGTTCTCTGTTGCCGTTTATTAGCACATTCTCTCGTTATTTTTCTTAGGGTTTTATCTGTTTTTCATTCTTACAAGCCAGACTCATTCTGTTTACTACTGCCCCCATTTCTCCCTCTCAGTATTGCTTTTGTTCCCTTTACTGAAAATCTTAAATTGATTCTCAGACAACCATTGTAGCACCAGCAGGAAATATAGTTTCATCCAACCATTAGTGTGGAAGTCATGCGTCCAATGCAAACACATTAAAGAATATGGGTCGTGTTGTCGAGCGGCTTTCGATCGAAGGTTAGGGATTATAAGACCACAATGTATTAAAATAGAATGAGGCAATAGAAACCAGCCGTTCTGTTTGGCCCCATTCTTGGGTTAAAAAAGTGCATATGTTGAGGGATGATAAAGGTATACATCCTGCCCGCACTATGTGGCGAACAACGTGCGTCAATTCTATGAAGATAAGTTCTTTGAACACGTCAGTTCTATATAGATAACAATTTCGTATATTTTAGGTATGATCTTAAATATTTTGTCAAATTAGCTCTGAAGAGACGTTGATCTACCTTTCTCAAAAGTTTTTGCGATTTATTTTGGGGTAAAACTTAGTAGTCTGTGAAACTGGAGCTCAATATGACATACATAATTGGTCTAAAGGTACGCTCACCTTTTTCAAGTTCTGGGAATGTTTTAATAACTAAATTTTATTTTAAAAAACGTCTTTACAGGCAATCAAAGCGTTCTTGAGTGAAATTAGTGTTAAAAAATTACAAAATTACGAAACTCTGACGTAGAAAATAATGAAGCAAGCGCAATGAAGCGAGCAAAATTTTTGGCGCTTATTTCTTCTTGTAAGTCATATGAAATGGTCAAGCTTTAAAGTCTAAGCAATATCGAATGCTCCTTGCATTTGGTTTTTTTTGACCTTCGGGGGGAAAAATAATTTCTTGAGGGAAAGTGGTTCTTTTTCTTTCGGGTGTAAAAAATTCGAATTTCAAATAGATATGCACTCATTGATTGACCTCTGTTCAGTGTTTGTATTTATTGGCATGAAAAATTAGTAAGTAAAGTTCAATGAAGAATATTAAAATTTAACGTAATTTATTGGTATAAAAGAATCGTGATCCACCCATGTGTTGGGTACTGATTTCTGCGTGTTTGCAACTAATGTAAAATGGTTGAACAAATGAATCCATGTTAGAATAGAACAAGGCAATAGAAACAAACTGTTTGGCTATTCTTGGGTTGATACCCTAGTCCCATATCGTGTTATTAGTTGTAGCATTCATTCAATTGATTTTATCAAATTTTTAATTGGTGAAATTTTTCGGTATTTAAAAAATTGTTTAACACGTTGCCTCCGATTGCCTGGCCGGTGTAAATCTTCACTTTGTACGCATAGTCACTAGCAGGATCGGAAAAAATTACAGAACCTAACCTAAGTGGTGCACATACGTACCACTTCGGAGTCAGCGTGTTAAACGCTTCAATTCATCTCAATTCATAATGATTCAAAAGGGATTTTAATTTATCGTATCCCTTCAGGCTCTATATCTTGGCTTTTAGTTGCATTATTTGGGTTCCAGTGTATTGGTATCAGAAGGAAATTCTCATGCCTCTCAGTTCCCTAATCTCATGCGTTAATTTTGTTTACATTTACTTGTGTAATAAACTTTGAATGGGGTTGAATATATTAGCTTTGCAACGTTTCATGACTTGACAATGATTACGATAATGTCATAACCCGGACTGCATTTCCTGTTTTCTGCACGGAATCATTAATTGTTGTTAAACTTTTAACACTTTCACGAGTTATAAAGCGATTCATGTAATACATTGAACCTGTCGTGTTGTTATAATTGCTTTCAGTGGGGCGATTTATGTCACATTTTTATGTCCAATATATTTTAAAGTATTGTTCTCAGTCTATATTTATTACTTGATAGGAGTTGTGTAATGAGACGTACTTTTCTATACTCAGGGAAGATATCTACAGTTCACCCAGACCCTTCCTTGGAAGCGAAAACCAACGATGATAATGACGGTTATGCGTGCCATAGGATTCGACCTTTGTTCAAGTCCGAAAAGTCTTGGGATGATCAGCTCATGCAGCAGCTCCGTGATGCCGCATCTCCTCTCAAGTCCCGTAGCTCTGCGTCCGATAATATTCACGGAACCATGCCAGGCAACGGGAAGAAAAACTCGCGCAAGAAATCCAAGGAGGATGTGAAAGTTGCGGACGTATCTTCTGACTCCGAAAGAAATAACTCCAAGTCTTCTTGCTTGAAAAATTTTGCTAACATCGTTAGTGCTCACTTGAATGCGTCCCTAACTCAAAGCTCTGAAGCGTCATCATCAGTTCTAAAAGCCGTAACAGAAATTAGCTCTGTGGAACAAAAAAAATCTAACAAAGGATCATCCGTTCTTGGCAGTGGCCTCTTCAATGTGGTCCAAGAAGCTTGTGCCAAATATAACGTCAAATGGCCTGTAGAATGTCAGGTAATTGTTTCTTATTTGCTTTGTGGGTTTCTTATGAAAACAATTTAATGGTGTATGGAGCTAACTTTAAATTTTTTACTGAAATTTTGCTCCAAAGGGGGCAAAATAAGGTTTGCTACTAGAAGTTCCCTCGCGATTCATTTTGTTTGTGGAGCACAAATTAGAACCGAAACCAAAATGTTTCTTGACCCAGCTGGGTAAATTGTATCTTGTTTCTGTCGAGGCTCCGATGTGCTTAACTGCCACAGATAAGCAGAACAAAAAATATTGAGGTTCTTGAAATGTTTTAAGGCACTCGTAGTGAAAATTTCAGAACAATATGTGCCGTCGAATGAACGCTTTATTTGCCAATTCGTCCACTAGGACGTTCACTGAGGAATTCTCATTCGATTGCGATTTGCTAGAATCTGGTTGGTCGACCCCGTGGCATGAAACGTTTCGTGTTCGTTTAATTTGATCGCTATTCATAATTTATAATCATTAACATCTTTAAATGACTGAAGTTCTTTCCTAAATATAATTGTGGGTGGAAATAAACTACCGGCGCGGTAAATACTTAGCGCTTCTGGCAGAGTATTTTTGTGCTCTTCACGAGAAGTATTGATTGTGCTTGTCCTAGTCACTATACTGTTGCGGGCTTTGCTTAGCTCAGCCTTATCTACGTATTGCAGAGTCGATATTTCACGTTTCAATAGTATGCTAAATGTGTTTTAGTTGCTGAGTAGTTCACGACTTAAATTCTTATGATCAAAAGTGCTAACGTATAGGAGCCTTCTGATAGCACGTATTTTCGGTATTAAATCTGTTCAGTCTTTCAACGTTGTGTCGTTTTAAAAAGTTCATTGCTGCTGTTGAAATTCCTGTAGTCAGGCCATGATAGGAAAATGCTTTATGATTTCCAAATAGCAGGACTCATCTACGCAGGTTGTGAGCCCTGCTGTACACCACATCTTGGACTGGCCGTTATATCCGGAACCGTTCTACCGGGCGACCGGCTCAGAGTTGCGACCGCAGCCAGTCGGTGATGAAACGGGCCGCTTGGTTTATCTCTACAATCCGACCAGTGCCGTTAATTACGTTAGTTGGGTCCTATCGAATTGTTCAAATTTTTAAGCTATTTCAATCGTTCATTGATAGCCTTTCTTGCTCAGATGTTCTATTTTGTTGAAAAATTAAAATCGTTATAAATCTTAACCCCACTTGCTCGATTACTCACTCGTGTATTGAAGATTGTTCTCTCCATTCAAATCCTTAAAGTGTTGAAAAATTACGAATCCTAGTGCAGTCTGGGAGTTTTTTTAATAAAATTAGCATTCATGAAAATTAACTAGTAATTGTTTTATGCACGGATGACCAAATTACTCCTAGGCTTTCGTTTGATTCACAAAACCAAAGGTGGGTGTGGCAGTATTCCTTGGAGAGACGTTCCGTAGAAATGATTAAAATAACCAACTAGACGATCAACGATTTTTACCGCAGGCTGCTAAAATTTTTTGTTGTGTTTACATAAGCAGTACTTCATTTTTTACTTCAGTTGTAGAAAAAGCTAGCGTATCGCTAATTGTATGTGCAAATGCTTAAATAACAATCTAATAATTTTATTTTATAATTTTGAAAATCTTGAAGATGTTCACTGACAACTCAGAACAACCTTATGAATTACAATGGTGACTGAACCCTACTTTATATATTTTCATTTATTGTACGTGAAATATATTTTCTTTACAGCTAGATGAAACTGACGCAAGACCTACAATTAAAGTGTTGGTGGTACTGTCGTTTACTGTGGGGGCTTTTGTAAGGCGACCGCATCTATGGCACGCCAGCAAACACAATTAGCTTCCTTCATTGACAACAGCACGGAATGCTAAACCGTGGCCTGCGTGCATTATTCCTAATATATGCCATGAGATTATTTGACCAGAATAACTTTTCTAGACTTTCCTAATATGTACCACGAGATTATGTGTCCAGAATAACTTTTCTAGGCTTTCCTAATGCATATGTGCCATGAGATTATGTGACCAGAATAACTTTTCTAGGCTTAGCCAAGGTTTTTGTCGATGTTTCTTTGTCTGGCTTTGATTGCCATTTATAAGCTTACCCTAATATTCAAAGGATTTGGTTCGAATTGTTGAGTTGGTAGGTTTGTAAAGGTTCCTTGGGAATCTATTGATGTATCTATATTCATATTAACTTGAGATTTGAATACTAAATATTGAATTGTTGAAACTTTTGAGCATTAGCTGGCTAAAATTACCAATTTTTGCTTCGAAGTTCTGTACTCGTACTTTGAAGCACGAATTTAATGTCATTTTAATTGAAGCTGGAAACGTCCTATTCAGTGTTGGTATCTTCACATAGGCCTCTAACTCGTAATTCTTCGGTTTTAGTGAGTGGGGAGTCGATTTTATTCACTACAATTCAGTTGAACACAAATTTATGATTGAGTGCGTCACTCAATTTTTGCGTTGTATTTCTGTGCAGAATTTAGTGCATTGTTTTTCAACCTGAGGAATACTTCTTCAATTCGTCTTCATTTATGACGTTAGGAATCTAAGTAATGCTTCTGTTCGTCTGCATACGTGAACTTTCTTACACCGCATGTTCTCTGATTACTGCATACTGAACGGACGTTTTTTATGTGTATATTGCGGGTTTA
This sequence comes from Trinorchestia longiramus, assembly GCA_006783055.1. Lineage (NCBI taxonomy): Eukaryota > Metazoa > Arthropoda > Malacostraca > Amphipoda > Talitridae > Trinorchestia > Trinorchestia longiramus. The sequence goes on from VCRD01000840.1 coordinate 29,658, forward strand.
GTTTATTGTTTAGGCTAACCTTTTTCCCTTCTAAATATTCTGGTGCTCTACGCATGGAAGAAGTAGCGCACTACTGTTTAATATCTTGTCGATATTCAGTTCTTAGTCTTCTGTACGATATTTCCTCCTTCTCATTCGCTTACTGTTAATCTTTTAAACGGGACTAGTTGTTGACCTTAAAACGATATGAACTTGGCAAAAAATTGTTAACGTGACGAAACGAAGATTGGGCAAAGCGTCATAGAGCTATTATATTTTATGTCTTTTGCTGGTGTTACTCTACAGTTCTCACGGTCGTGCGTCGGTGGCAACAAGCACGTCAGCGATGAGGTGCGGTCACCTCTATCCTCTGAAGACGACAACACGCTGCAGTTCGAGTCTCGCTTTGAAAGTGGCAATCTCGCTAAGGTAGGCATGACTTTTCGTTGCTTAGGGTAGCTACAATAATTTCAGATCGTCTTCTTCGTCTGAAATACTTTCAATGGAACCTCGATTCTTCCTTGTTCGTTATTTCTAAAGTTGTCCGAATAGATCTGAGGACATAATAATCATTGTGAATGTTTCCTAAAAAGATATTAACCCCTTCAGTTCCCTGGTCCAATGTATTGGACACCCTTTAAAATTCAAAAATAATTTCACTTCGAATCATGATGACCAATATATTGGACATGCAATTTTGAACAAATCAAAATTTCGATTTTTTTTGCTTTATCTTAGTCCATGTGGTTGTTTATGAAGAGGAATAAAGTTTTTCATTGAAAATCATTGTATTTTTAGGTTGTGACTGAAGAGGTTAATCTACTCTTTAAGAAGTGATTTCTAGCAGCAATATACAGGGTGTCTCAAAAAAAATGTACTCACCCTTTAACCGTTGCTAACATGCTGTCTTCTTTGTGTTGCAGGTGTGAGGTTCGAACCTTTGCGAACATGATTAAATGTGATTAAAAAATCATGTTCGCAAAGATTCGAACCTCACACCTGCAACACAAAGAAGACAGCATGTTAGCAACGGTTAAAGGGTGAGTACATTTTTTTGAGACACCCTGTATTGCAAGCAAATTTTATCGAGCACGTCACTGTCAGTCATTACACCTTATGACAATTACTTCTAAGTCTTCAAAAATGTGTTCTGCACACACAATTTTACTCTTAATGAATAGAGAAATAGGAATATTGTTGAGAAGATTGTGCACGAGATATCATTGAATACTAGTGTAAGAAAATTTTTGTTAAAATAGACAGTTCATATTCGTGTGCGAAGTTCATCTAACTTGCGTACTGATACAAAGAAACATAGCTTTACCTCCACACTTGAAAACAAACTATAACAGTGTCTACAGAGCTATGAATGCAAACTATAACATTGTCTACAGAGAACTATGAATGCAAACTATAAGTGTCTACAGAACTATGAATGCAAACTATAACAGTGTCTACAGAGCTATGAATGCAAACTATAACAGTGTCTACAGAGCTATGAATGCTAACTATAAGTGTCTACAGAACTATGAAGGCAAACTATAACTATGGATGCCAACTATAACATTGTTTAAAGAGAACAATGAATCAATGGTTAAAAATTAGATGCCCATAATAAAATTGTAAAAATTCGCATTTCACTCGTAAAAATTCATGAAAACTTTCTTTGTCTAACATTTCGAAATTATGAAATATTGTTTATACGCGATTATTGCGCTGTTCTTGTTTAATGCTTGAGTCTACGTTTGCACAAGTACATGAATGACCTCTTAAATTTTATGCCACCGTTGTGTTATTTGCTTAGTTACAAACGTTAATGTAAAATTTGAGAATTCCAACTTAGAACTTAGGCTGTTTTCTAAGTTTATTGCTCGATATTATGGGCCGTGTGTGTAGTGTAAGGTTATGATCCGATTTTCTGTGTAATGTGAAATGATGACACGCGAATATGTGTCGTGTTAGGTTATGACACGTGTCTAGTGTTTTAGGTTATAGCCAAGGACTACTATATACTTGTAGTCCTTGGTTATGACGGAAGTGTCTGAAATGTTATACTGTAGGGCAAGTGTCTGTGATATTAGACTGTAGGGCAAGTGTCTGTGATATTAGACTGTGGGGCAAGTGTCTGTGAAGTGTTTGGTTATGACACAAGTGTCTACTGTTCTAGGTTATGACGCAAGTGTCTGAAATGTTATACTGTAGGGCAAGTGTCTGTAATATTAGACTGTGGGAGAAGTGTCTGTGATATTACATCGTGGGGCAAGTATCTGTGTGGTGTTAGACTATGGCACCAGTTTCTCTATAGTGTTGGGCTGTCATGTTTAACAGTGCGGTGTTAGAGTACGCGTTTATTAGTATGGTATCGAGGTACAGCAGTAGTTTTGTGCTCGGGATTGGACCAAAGTTCAGGTGTCGATGTTACTGATACCTTGTGTTTTTCCATGTGTGCAAACCCAATCAGTACAATGAGTGGCCGTTGCCACTCCGTTAGTTTTAGTTCTTAACGAAGTAGTGTGGGGGAATTGTAACAGATGTAACTATCACTATGCAACAGATGTAACTCTATTACAATACTATGTGTGACAGGTGGTGCAGGTGTCGGAGTGCTATTATGAGCTACACATCAGGTCAGACCTGTACACCGCCCGACATACACAATGGTACTACTTCGCTATATCTAACACCAGGAAGAAGATGACGTACAGGTATAAATGACGTACTTAAGAAAACACTTGATTTTTGTCGTAATTCGAGGTTGTCTGTCAGCAAGACCAGTTTTGTAAATTTAAGCGATTCTTACTTTGAAGGAATTTGCGATTGAACTTTTGTGCTCTATTCATGTTTATTTTATGATCATGATTTCAATCGTATGAAATGGAAACTGTTGATAATTGCTGAAACAACAGTGGAAACTGTTATCTATTCTAAGCACGGGTAGAAAAGGTACTCCATCTTTCATATGTACAAGAATTCTATACAGAATTTAACTGCTGCCTAACTGTTACACACAAGGATTTCTTCAAATTATGTGTTTATAGAGTTAAAATACAATTTTTTTGGGTTGTCTCAAAGTTAGTAAGCTAAACTACATAGTTGACTGGCAAAGAAGCAAAAAGAATAATATTTATTTAAACTAGGAAAGAAATCAGGGAAATTGTATAATTTTTTAAAGTTTTGACTATCATAGAGATATTTTGTTATCAGTGTTTACAATTTTGCTGTCAATTAAATTCTGCTTTATATAAGAATTTGAGTATGGAAAATAACGTAAAAAAGTTAGAGCAATTTTGTATCCTCGTTTACTTGTTCTATGTACAGTACATACATCTGTTCTGATTATCTCGGGCATATGTTTTTGACAATTTATGGAAACGTTCGCAAGTTCACTGTGAAAAAATTGCTAAATGTCGTATTTTTCAACAGATTTTCGATTGTAAACATGATGAAATGCGACAGCCTGTACAACCATGGTCTGCGTCCGCTGCTGTACAGTGAGAAGGAAGCACAGGTGCACGGTGTGGGATGGAGAAGGTGTGCTACAAACATCGTCTATTTCAGGAATCAAGATCGATAGTAAGTGTACAAACCGACTTCAAAAGGAACACCGCTCTCCATAGATAATGGTAAGTGATGCGATTATTTTACTTGAAGAGTGTTTTTTTGTTTTTATTGAAATATGCAGATAAAATTCTTCAGTTTTTTGTGTAATTGTTAGGAATCGTCGTTTCCATACTATTTACTACTAATTTTCAATACCTGTTTAGAAATTTGATCAAATAGTTAATGCATGTATCTTAGTGGGTGAAAAATACTTTCTAGTGAAGGCAGGCGATGTGTGTTGTTAAAAGTATTATCTTTATAGGCTTTCTTTATTTTGTTATCATAACATTAACTATCGAGTTATGAGAACATTAATTACGATTTGTTTGGGGAGCACGGAGCAATATTTTAAGATAACAGGGTACCACTTTGCCATTCATAGTACCAGTCAAGGCTGAGGATTTGGTTTTCACTTGTTTATTTCCTATTCAAATGTTTGGGATAATTTGGCCAGAATGTATGCCATCAATTTGCAGTCAGTAAACTGAATCATTTTATGAATAGTAATGAATAAATGTAAAACTACTTAACGCAATACAACTTCCTGAAAACATTGATGGCTGTCTCCTTTGTTCTACAAAGAAATCGAGAAAAGGAGGGGGGGTATTAAAATTGATATTTTTTCAGTTAGCTTCGTATCTCTTTTATCACTTCACTCTAAATAAATGAGCTACATAGTTACTTAATAAAGCAAATAGATATGTAAAAACCGAAGGTATCTAATTTTCAAGGATAGGAAATGGGGAAACAAAGTGCATACATTGCTTTGTTTTATTGTACGAAATCTTCATTAGTACTGCGTAAAAAATATTCAGCATTTCAGTGTTTCAATTCGAAATTGGCTTTTTATTACTAATTATAAATGAAACGCATGTACTTGGGCATTGTTTGGGCGTGTAAGCAAAGCTTCTAACTCTAATTACTCAGAGGTGCTTGCACTTCGGTATGAATGCACCTCCCACTACCATATGTGCACCGTATGTGGTGTGGACATACCTCTGAGAGCCACCTCCAACTTCATTGTATTTTTATCGACAAGTTGAACTCTTTGATCCACGTAGCAGGCGATCATAGGCTATCATTTTGTATGTTTTGTTCTAATGATGCAGTGTATTTAGTGCGAATATAATTGAAACGCAAAGAAATAGTGTCAAATTGTTAATAAAAAATTGGAAGGGTCGTACATGTGCACGGTACATGTAAATTTTAAAGTATTCTTAAGATACCGGTTAAAGTTTACACCAGGGAGGTAATTTTTCGTTGGCTATAAACGTTACCAAAATTTCAAGAGATTTCGGGACAATGACCAAAAAGTTAAAGAATTTTGTCACGGTTTTACGAGTTTACTGTATTTTAATATTGTATTTACAGTGTTTAATATTTACCGCTGGCCTATAATTGGAAGGTGACACGTAATTCAGGTAACATCATTTTCGGCTTTATAGCGACATAGCTATTCGTACTCGGAAGCGTGTTTGTTAGTCGCCGGTTCACAATCAGAGGATCTTTTGCGGTAGTAACTATATTTTTTACTAAATTACCTGCAAATATTTTTTATTTAGTATATTATAGTCACCCTGTTGAATTATCATTATTCTAAGTATCATTTCCTTGCTCAAACATCGGATATTTTGAAGCGCTAGTTTCCGCTGCGTATGGATCACATGTTATGTAGTTTTCTTAAATTTCGAATACTTTCATAGAATTTTTATAGTTCATTTAGTTCATCAATTTTGTCTTTTTTAATTGCTTGTAGCGAACATGTGCAGATACTTTACAGTATTAGAATGCCTATTAACAGATTAATTCTGTGTTTTACGTTTGATTGTATAATAGCGCTCATGATCATTGGGTGAAAATTTCTCCACTTTGTGGCTGTTACTATTGAACGTTATTTGCCAGTAATTAAAAATGGTTGCACATTACTTGACTTGGCGTATGCCACTAGTACTGTACATTTAATATCTTCACGGGTGTAGTAAATGAGCCTAAATCTACGGTGTTTGCTCTCGTTATTCCATTTACTTCATATCACGAGGTATTTTAGCATGTTGCAAAGAAATATCTTAACTTAATTGTTTGGCAAGATAATTAAAATAATTTTAAAATTAATTGCTTCCTAAAAATGGAATGCAAATTATTCTCATTGTAGAAATGATAAGAGGGATTTCCTGTGAATTGATCAACTAATTTTATGCTCTTCTCGCTTGTCAAGAGTCCCTCGCTGTAGTGTACCGTCGCAGGGTTGACGCTAGAAATCTGTTGGTTTATCCTTTTATTTCATTAAGTTGTTTTCAGATTTTTCTTTTTCCTTGTTTTTATCTATTCCTAGGACAGGCAGTGATGATGTAATTGTCATTTATTGTGCACAACTGTTTGTCCAATTACTACTTTTTTAAATGTTCTCTGTGCTTGTTTAAACAACTTTATTTTGGCTACGAAAGCGATACTATTTGAGTTTACCTAGTCTGAGTATCGTCTAATGGAATTCGTCTTCCTCCTTTTGTGCAATTCCTTAGTGAATATTGAGGTGATAACTTTTTCAGAATTTCGAGAGCATTTACGTTCATGGAATTTTTCGCATTGAAAGCATATTTTATTCTATGGAAATTTCGGGCTTATTTATGGTTAGGAATTCCGTTAACATGCATGTTATTTGAAATTTATATTTTTTTGTGTTTTCGATGAAAAGTCTACGAAGCAACGTCGTCAAAATGAGGGAAATAGCCTATGATCGCCTCAAATTTACTGTTAATTTTTTTTGTGCTTGCCTTATTATTTGCTTTTTTCTTTTTACCTCTTAGCTGCTAAATGTCTTAACTGTGATGAATTTGAGAAAAAATTGATCTATAAGTATTACAATTTTTAACACAAAAAAGAAAGCAGTTCTTTATCTACTTTTGTTTACTTGGTAATTCTTTGAACTCCAAATTTTGGAAATTTACATTGAGTGCATCTCCAAGTATGAGGTGTCTTTGCTTTCTGATCTTGATATTTCAAATCGTTCTCAGTGATCCAGTTATTTCCAGTGATATTTTTCTTATTGAAATTATATTGAGGTAATAATTCCAGGTGTTAACTCTATACACACGGTACTGATTTAAATGTGGGTTCATGAATTGCCATGTTCCAATTTCAATCATCTTACGGATACTTTGGGCTTGCAGTGATGCTGGCTGCTTAGACAGCGATGACGACGGAGACGAAGAGAACGCGTCGTACACACTCACCTTCAACCTAACCTTCCCTCACGACCACGACACTGTGTATCTCGCCCACTGTTACCCCTACACCTTTTCTCTGTTGCAGCAGCACTTGCTGAGTATACAGGTATTCATCTTTTAGGCTCTGAAATGCTGTTTATATTTAGTTTGAGATAGTTATCACCGAACTTGTGTAGTCTGCGGATGTTCGTGGTATTTGCTTACATATAGCTGATACTTCAAAATTGGTTTTCGGAAAGTTCTAATTGTCATCAAAATTAACGTGTTTTTCTAGATGCGGATACCAAAATATTCATGGGTTATGGTATGAAGATTTGTGAAACAAAGTCTCCCTTTAGCAATAGTTTATGTTCAAATCCAGGCTGCTTCCAAGCATCATCATTGATTCAATTCTCACATTAAGGGGAAGTTTTCAAATGCTTATGCTACAGTAAGTAAAATTGGCATGTTCTTCCACGTATCCTGAAAATGTACGCAGAATAGTAGAACCTCTCTGATTGTGAGACTTTGTTTTCTTTGTTTAACATTAGTAAGAGTTCAGATGCTTCTTCAAATACTGTGGCGATTATATTTACGTGGTCACTAAGATGAATGTGAATTCATAATGAATGTCATATTAACAAACCATATTTATTGGTAATATTTACTCACTATATCTATCACCTTACAGAATGACCCTTTAAAGGCCAGCATTTGCCGCCAGCGTGTCATGTGTCGGTCGCTGGCTGGGAACCCAGTTTATCTTCTCACCATCACCAGCAATCATCCCGAGGATGAGGGAAAAGTGAGTATTAACATCAGAATTTTGGTATTATAAATCGTAATATAAGCTGTACTGAGAGTAATAACCCAAGAGTAACCAGTTAAGTTTTATTATTAACTGCGTCACGAGTAATAGTTTTTATCATTGGCAGCTGAGTGTGACTTGCACCTGCGGCCTGCCTCTTGTTTCTTCTCTTGTTGCTCACTTGCTTAACAACAGCGGTAGGTCGGTGAGATGAATAATGCTTTTCAATCCCTACTGTGTCGTTGAAATGTTCTATGGAAACATTTCCTCGCTGTTGTGAGTGATGACTATAAAAAATGTATAGGACACCATTAATTTATAGTTTAGTGTCGTAGAAAACAACTGTTCAGTGACAGGAGTTTGCAGATGTTTCGCAGTATTCTTGCATTTCAGTGATTTTTTTCTAACTTCGATGCAAAGCGTTAGACAATCAACACTCATATACGACGAGTTCATCACTACGGTCACCAGAAAAAGTCTACTCTATTGCTTTCCTTCATTTTCAGAAAAAGCGAGCCATTGTACTGACAGCCCGCGTACACCCTGGCGAGACACCTGCGTCTTGGATCATGAAAGGAGCGCTGGATTTTCTGACGTCGGACAACCCACGAGCTGTGGTAAGCCTACCTCTATTTCTGCCGTAGCTAACAGTCTTCGCTAAGAGCACACTTGGCTTTGTATACGAGTGTTTGTGGTTAGGAAAAGCCTGATACTGGTAAACTAGGAGGCATCGAAGAAGTAGTGTATATTTCGTAATAAGGCATCTTGTTTTTGCGAGGTATGTTAATGATGAAGGTAATAAAAGAAATGTTTCAATACTTGTTATGAACATTTCGAACAGATCTTCATTATTAACAACTTGTCTCAGCAACGAACGAGAAAGAACACTGTTCAGAATCAATGCATAAAAACATTGAGAATGAGCCAAAACGGACATACTAATAGAAATTAAAAAAAAAATGCTGTCTTCCTCATGACATTTCTTAACAACAAGTCAGGATTTAAAGATTTTTTCTTGACATCTTCAAGTCTACACGTAACTACATTAAGCACTTCGCGAAAAGAGTTTCATGCTATTCAAATTCGGTGCATTCAGTTCCAACGTTGATGAAAATACTTTTTTAAAATTTGTTAGATTTATATATAAAATTCATAATGAAAATGCCAGAAACATATTTTTAAATAAGCGAATAATCGGAAAAAAACTATGAATCATACCAGATACTTGAGAATATGAATTAACTTTTGTACAATACTTGATGGTATTGTTTGGCCTATAATCGCTGCTTGAGTTTTATATCAAGCTTTGGTAGATATTGGGTCATTGATCAAAAAACTAGTGAGGACCTTTATCATATTATCCAGGAATTGAATTGAATTTAAATCAGTAGCTTTCATCATAGTTAGGACTCTCAGACGGCATTGAGTATCAATATGATACTAACGCGAAGATGTTAGAAAATTGGTGAATCATTTGTAAAAAATGCAATGCATTGGAGTGCAAGTTATCTATTATGTATGGAACAACGCATGACATTTCCACAAGTAAATTTGTTCTTCATTATTCTAATTATTGCCAAGTTTCTTGTTGTTCTCGGATATTACAAAAAAATAATATTTCCCACCTTTTGCGAATAATTTTTGATAATTAATTGTAATTCTTTTACAGGATTTGCGCCGCCAGTTTGTGTTCAAAATTGTGCCTATGATCAACCCAGACGGCGTGATTGTGGGCAACCACCGCTGCTCGCTGGCGGCCCGAGACTTGAACAGGCAGTACAAAATGGTTGTCAAGGAAATGTTCCCTGCTGTGTGGAACATCAAAGCTATGGTCAGAAAGTAAGTGTTGAAGTGAAAATGTCTGAACTCATTACTGGAATTGTTCTTTGACGTTGTTGTGGTAATCTTGGACATTTTATCTTACCATTGGAATGAAGGATAGTTCAAGCCTTCATTTACCAACTTGAGAATCATTGAATAATTTTGGAATTGCGCTTGTCACAGGTTGATGGACGACCATGGCGTGGTGATGTATTGTGATTTCCATGCACACTCCCGCAAGCACAATACTTTCCTCTACGGATGCGAGAACAGAAAAAATCACGAGAATCATCTTCGTGAACAAATTTTTCCACTGCTGTTGCATTACAATGCTGGCGATAAAGTGAGTTGAAGCAAAGGTTTCTGTTTTTCAATTATGAGATAGCTGGTCAAGTCAGAAAGACTGATACTCGGCATCGGTTCATCACGGTCTCATGCTGAGACCCTCAGGTATCAGCATGAGAACACTTTGACAAGGGTGATGTTAACGGTGATTTTGAGCGTCTCATGTGTGATGTCAGTTATCTGAATGTGTTTCTTGCAAACTGTTGAGAGGTGTTTTCCATTTTGTGCTTGAGAAAGAAATAACTTATGTTCGAGATCAGGTGCATCGGACCGAATGAGAATCGAAAAATAACCTCTCATTATTGAAAAGCTAATGTTACGAAGTACCCTGTTCTTTCAAATTGAATCTATTGTTGAATGTAAAATTAGTATTTCAGAACACTTGCGAGAAATATTTACATTTTGCCGGAGAAAACTTCTATTCTACAGCATCACGTAATTTCAGCCTTCTTTCATGTTCATTTTACAATTGAAATACACAATCACTGAAGTCTTGACATAATTTTACAATTTGTGTTCGAGCAGTTCAGCTTTCGCGGCTGCAAATTCCGAATCCACCGAAGTAAGGAAGGCACGGCCCGGATAGTGGTTTGGATGATGGGAGTGTTGCACTCGTATACGCTAGAGGCTTCGTTCGGTGGTGCCACTCACGGCACTAGGGCACAAACTCATTTCACACTACTGGACTTCACGACCCTCGGACGCCAGTTTTGCGAGACTCTGCACACTTACTTTGATCCTCTCCCTGTCAAGGTTTTTCAAACTTCTATTATTGTACAAAATTAATTGCTAAGAGCGTCAAATTAGATAGATTTGGATTATTTTAAATGATGTTCTCGGAAATGCTTATTTGTAATAATTTTTAATATAAAACAGTTTAGGAATATTTTCTGTTATCGTTAAGTGTAATGAGTTTATGCTCTAAAACATTATTATTAACAATCCTTTAGATACACAGAATTTAGCCTCAATATATCAATTTACTTTTCATGAGTGAGGTTGAAAATGTTAATCAAAAAACGGAATTATTGTTTCTCGATGATTCTGTTAAACGTTCGAACTTAGAGAGTTAAATGCCTACCGTTAGTTGCTCAGAATATGAGTTCGAATTCCTTGGTTGAAGAAACTAATAATTTCGGTAGCATCAATATTATTAACATTGGCGAACAAGAGGATCAAGGGCTGAATTTTGTGTTTATTAGTGTGTTGCATTTTTGTACGCTCACTTTTGTTTCGTTGAGCTGAATAATGACATGAGTTTCTGTTTGCTAATTAGTAGGGTTGTCGCCAACTAATTGCGCATGCAGAATAATTTCATTCAGTAATTACTCAAAATTACATGAATTATATTTTCTAGTATTTTTTATTGATTAAGTTATAGGATATACTGATTAAGTTTCCCAAGAAGAGCGAATTTTTACGATATGCATGTAAGAGCACTAGTATTTCATTTTTCATTTGCTACTAAAACACGGCCAGGTTATATTTAAAAATGTTCTGTTCTGGAAATGGAATATATATATTTGAACTACAAAGAAGTTGTAGAACTTCTTGGAATTTTCATAATTTTTATTTTGGTTTTTTAGTTAAAGGTCTGAAGTTGTCTGAAGATCATTACGTACATTGAATTTCATATGAAATGTACCTCACCTTTCCTTAAATATTAATAATCGGTATGGTAAAGATGTATGCCTTTATACTTTTCAAGCGAAATGTATTAATTTTTGTGCAGTTATGTTTCTAAGACTACTTTTGTGATTCAGTTTAGAAGGACTCATTTTATAAATCTTGAATTTTACTTTACATGCTCCCAATTAATGGCTTTCTTCTGGGTAAGTGGAGAATTCGTGTTTATATTTGTCGTAAAGGTGATTTTTTGGTTTTAAATTACTGCTAAAAATGTGTTGGCTACTGTGGGAAGAAATGACGTTGTGCTTGCTAGTTAAACTGTTTCTTCAATATCTAAATTCTCCGTTAGTTTTGGGTAGTGTTCAGTAAATATGCTCTCTGGTTATTATATTAGACATAAAAAACTCAAGTATTTGAAAACTGCCACATCAATAACATGAGTTTTACGTTCTTTATTTTTTCAGTAACTACAGGAAAAACTTCGTCACAAACTCTGGGCGCGACTTGTGAAGAAAGGCTCTAACGCTGATGAGCCCACAGCTGTCGACCTCAGGTATAGGATTAGACTAATAAACGAATGTTGACAACTGTTACGTTTGCTGATCTTCATGAAGCTAATAATCATTATTACAAAGTAACATGTCACTAGTGTGTCCGTGAGTTGCAGCAAATCTACAATATACGAGATGTAAGAATGTATATATCATGTATATGGTATATGATGGTATTCATGGAAGGTAACTTTTTTTATGCTTTCACCAAATTGAATTGAACTTGGAATGAGAAGGATATGTTTCGCATCCACCAGAGGCATTATTTAGCTTTGATTGGTTTTTAAGTACTTAATTTTTCTTACTGAATTATTATTTTTTTCATTGCACTTGTTATATATTTCAATCCAACACTTCAATGGATTGAATTATTGATGATTTTTCTTCGTTGTGCAGCGATTCTAACTCCAGCAGCGATGACTCTGACAAGGCAGCGACCTCCTCTTCTGCAGCTCTTGTTCGCCCGAAGAAGAAAAAGGGAGCAGCGACTGGGACTTCCACATCCAAAGTCAACGTCAGAAAACGCATCGGCCACAAAGGAAGCAGCTCGGCAGTAGAAAAACTAGGAAGACAAGCCAAAGCGGTAAGTTCAATGGAGAGTTTGTTGTTTGTTTTTAGCGTAGAATTCATTTTTTATTTCAGAACTGCACCTGGCGCAAGAAATATTTGAATTTGAAAAGGAATTTAATATTTTTCAAAATCTCTCTTTTCAATCAATTCGTGGGAGGTCTAACATATGCAAAAATTGTCACGGTGACTTAAAGTTCGTAAAATTTTCATGTCACTTTCGCTTTATAAATGGAAAATTCGCTTTATAAATGGTATGCGATATTTGAATGTCAGTTTTGTTACGCGGTCGTTCAGGAAGTTTGACAAAGATTTTCAAGTATAACTAAATTATTTTTACGATACTCTTTAACTTTAGTGCCTACAGCTGAGGTTGGTTCATTTTTCTGATACGTGAGTTTTACTGAGCTTATGTTTAGCCGGTCAACTAACTCCACTTCTTATCCTTTTTCGAAGGTAGCCGTTAATGTAGCTGCACTGTGATTGATAAAAACAATTGTTCTTTGCATTCTAGAACGATATTGAAATATTTGGTGTTCGTTGAATCTAAAGTAATGCAGCAATTAAAACATCATGCTGGTAAGTTTTTCGGTGTGTTGAACATTGTTATTGATCATCAAAAAAATTCGAACTCACTTTGAGCTTCTGTTACCTCCATCGAAAGCGGAAGGGCCGAAGTCAATTTGTGTGGCCACCTAAAAATAACTTGTACATTTATCGTATACATTATCACTTATGACATGTGCTTTTGAGAAGTAAAATAATGTTTTCATAACATAAAGTATCCTTCACAAACCATATGTTCTTATAATTGTACCATTGGCCTCCGTAAAAGATCCATTGTCCGCGAGTCTGGGAAATATAAATTGACAGAATATATCAATTGAGTAAAATTAAGTATTATTCTCCGGAGTTCCAACGCGAAAAACTTACCCTAGTATCTACGAAATTAGCTCCAAGGTAAGGTTTTCTCATTCAGAGCTTTCGTAAAGCATGCCATTGGATAATGTTAATTTTTTCTAGAAGTGTTTTTTACATGTATTTTACAAGTATAAACCATAATTTTCTGGGATAAATTTAATTTATTTACACCCTATTCAAGACTAGTTTAGTTTTAACAGCAAGTCTACACTTTACTTTTCAATAAATGTAGCTGAACTCTTAGTTAATTTTTCATGTTAGCCTTCACTTTTTTTAGTGTGTAGCAACTATAACCTGATCACAGTTTGTCCAATTTTCAGGACAAAATGTGCTTATCCCCGAGTCATTACGATGACTCGACTAGCATTAATTCCTTGACCCGGCATCTTTCATCCTCTTCTACTGATGTACCAAAAACTTACGTGTACGACCCCAACACTTTGACTCTCGTTCGCCGGTCCCTCAACCGACATTCAACTGGAAGTCTGGATCTTGTAGACCAATCGCCGAGTGGCGCAACAAAGCATTTCCTTGCCCATGATTCAAATTCTGGAGAACTTGTTTCTGATGCAACTGCAGGCAAGGTGAGGTCTAGTTCTTTGAGAGTGAAGAAAAGCAAAACTGCAAGAAAATCAAGACCTTCATCCTCCAGAAATCGACAAAAATCTGATGGTTCTCCAAAATTCGAAGAGGCTGCTGGAACACCCAGGGTTCGTTCACCAACGGTGATAAACGCCCCTCCAAGTTCTGGAGATTCTCCTCTGGCCTCGAGTTCTGAATTTCCAACTTCAATTAGAATCCAAAGTCCAAATTTTTCCAGACGGACTGTCGTCACTCCGTCTTTGATCCAGCCTGCAAACTTGCCCCATTCTCCCGAGGTCTGTACTATCTTAGATTGTTTTACAAAAAAACATTCACTTTATGGTCCAACAGTTGGTTTGACTGGAGTATTCACTGATGAAACATTGTATTTTTCCGTATATTCTAATATTACTTTCCATTTTCCATCATATGTGTAGAACGCAATTTTTTCCTGGTAATTGGGTTTTAAATAACTCGGTCTCTGGTGACCATAGTAATAATTTTGAAAACGTACTTCTATTCAATGAAACGCTCACAACTTGACTGCATCAGTCTAAAAGAAAGATAAAGACTGCTCGGATGTGCTTTTCCACATTTAGTGCACTCTGTTCGTCTGTCAGGTTTGCAGTTCACTTTTGTATGAATTCATAACCTTGTCTCTCCAAGTAGCTCACTTCAGTTATCAATCTGCACAAGATAACGTTATTCTCTTCTAAACTATTTTACCATATAAACTGAATGGATGTAAATGTTTTATTAATTTCTGCAGTACATAACTACGTACGTTGTAATATGGTTTAGAGATCGCTTGAATTCTAGATGTGACAAGTAATTCTGTACTTTTTAAAGCTTCAAGCTGTAAAAGTATTTTATCAATTTTGATAAACATTGCTTGTTCTTAAAGCGATTTAATGCTTTCATTTTAATATATGAATCGGATGACTAAATGTGAGTCATTTTCTTATTATAGTGTGTGCATTGCTTAGAACTTTTTCGTAAAAAATAATTAAAAGCAAGTATATAATTTGATGCATGATAATAACAAAGTTCTAAATATTTGTTTTACGCTGTTTTTGTACCGCATAATTGCGGTATTTTTTCGATTACACACTTTTTTATTTTCTGCCCTCTCCCTGTTAGTATTTTTTAGGAGGGGAGTACATTCATTCATATTTCTGTACTATAATTATTGCTCTTTGCTCCTGGGCCTATCAAATTAGTTTATGCATAGACATTAGGCATTGCAAGTTGATTCAACCTGCAGAGTATGAAGGAGGTATAAGTAACACTAAAACTACATAAAGTTTCGGAAAACTTCATCTTATGAGACATACCTCGACAGTTCTCTGCATCTCTAGAAATCGCACTTTGCTATACTTTGCTCTACTTTGCTCGTCATTATCATTAATGGCGAAGCACATTATGCATGGTACCATTATGCTTTTTTGACAACTAATTTAATTGGTCCTTGTTGCCTCGATCTATATCTTGACGTCAATTGAAGCAAAAAGTATGTAATAATTTTCAAATTAAGAATTTTCATATAATTCAAGCTCTGTTCCAGTTAATTTTTTTGTCGGGCTTGATTCACTCTTGGTTATTTCCTATTGGTTATTTTTTTTATTCTTCACGTGTTACTACTTTTCTTATTGTGTGGTTCTGTATTTCTTTTTCATTCGCCTTTTAACAGTTACGAATATTTATATAATTTTGATAGTTCTCTTTTGTTTTAATTTTACCGCTTTTCTTTTCATATCGATGATTTTTTTCGAGGATTCTAATTCCTTGACTTTAGCTAATCCTCGTTTTTTTAGCTTTTTCTGATTGATCGTTTTTCACAGGGTATTGGGGCTGTTGGATGCTCTGAATACCGGCGTGCGAGTCAAACCAAGACCTACATGGAGAGAATGAGCGAGATGAACGCTAGACTGGCCGTCAGTGATCAAGAAGGTGAGCTTGCTTTTTCATGATAGTTTTTCCGCAGCTTGTATGAAATGGTTTTAGTTTTCTTTGTTGTTCTCCGTTACAGTCAATTGATCGCGGTAACTTTTAGATATGTATTGTACAGCAGCACATTTTGTCTAAAGTCGTGGGCACGTAGAATAAATAGGTTCTCTTCGTACAAGACATTACGAGATATTTTTTCTTTCGTACTTGCACACGTATATTTTGACGTGGATATTTCACTTGGATATGTCAATAAGCTGTAAGTTCACTCACAAATATAATAATAGACGAAAATTTACATTTACGCATACGGCAGAAAACTGACTTAGCATCTATACGACTGCAAATACGAGGTAATAAATGCAGTGAACATTCATTTATTTTGCTTACTAAATGTAATTTTTAACAAGTTCATTAATTATTCAATTTAATTGAAAAACTTATTCTTCCTAGTCGAAGAAGAGTCGATAGAGCATAAGTTTGGGTTGACTGCACTTCACATTAGTACCAAAGGAGCGTTCCATTCATCATTGAATAGATTTCGCATTTTCATTACTCACTTTAGCAGATTATGAAAAGGTTTTACAGTAGTAGATATATCAAGACGTCCGGAGGCCTGGTTAACACTACTAGTTTTGCTGCATAGGCCATAATTATTTCGTGCTTTCGGAGATTCAGTCCGGAATATCTCACAGCTACGCTGTGTAATGTTTAAAAATATGTACAATTTTAAAACTGTGATTGAATCAACCGACACTAACCATGTTGATAGGCGTCCAACCTTGCTTTACTTTTGTATAAATTTGACCAATAATGAGAAATACGAGATAACATTAAATTGAATTAGTTTTATCATAATTTCGATGATTTTGATAGTTAAGTTGCACGAATGTCATTTTACGAATTTCGTTTTGCATGTGTCATAAAATTTAGTCATTATGCCTGGTGATGTTTAATAACATTTTAACAACGCAGTTAGACCTGGTATTGACCAAATGACAGGACGATGCTAGAGTACGGAAACTAAAATATCTCTTTCTCTGCAGTTAGAAACGTTGCGATAAAACCTTAATTCACACCAGTTTTTCAGGGTAACATCGATATGTACGTATGGAGTAATCACATTGACATTTATTAAATAAACTTATATATTCTGTGTTGTGTATTTTTGTTATTTCACATTGCAAATAATGTCATTTTATAAATTATGGCGTACAATTTTACTATTTTCATACCGTCGCACTGCACGTACCGACGTCACTCAATTTTGGATGCAGAAATCAATTTAAACTCAAACTTCCCATCCTAGTAATGACGTCAAACGAAATAGTGACGTCATTAATGACGTCAAACGAAATACTGACGTCATACGAAATAGTGACGTCATACGAAATAGTGACGTCATTGATGGCATACGTGACGTCATTGGACATACGTCACGTCATTGATGACGTCATACGTGACGTCATTGATGACGTCATACGTGACGTTAAACGAAATAGTGACGTCATTGATGACGTCATACGAAATAGTGACGTCATTGATGACGTCATACGAAATAGTGACGTCATTGATGACGTCATACGAAATAGTGACGTCATTGATGACGTCATACGAAATAGTGACGTCATTGATGACGTCAAACCAAATAGTGACGTCATTGATGACGTCATACGAAATAGTGACGTCATTAATGACGTCATACGGAGTAGTGACGTCATTGATGACGTCATACGGAATAGTGGTCATTGATGACGTCATACGGAATAGTGACGTCATACAAAATAGTGACGTCATTGATGACGTTATACAAAATAGTGACGTCATTGATGACGTCATACAAAATAGTGACGTCATTGATGACGCCATTCGAAAAAGTGACGTCATTGATGACGTCATTCGAAATAGTGACGTCATTGATGACGTCATACAAAATAGTGATGTCATTGATGACGTCATACAAGATAGTGATGTCATTGATGACGTCATACAAAATAGTGACGTCATTGATGACGTCATACGGAGTAGTGACGTCATTGATGACGTCATACGGAATAGTGACGGCATTGATGACGTCATACGGAATAGTGATGTCATTGATGACGTCATACAAAATAGTGACGTCATTGATGACGTCATACAAAATAGTGATGTCATTGATGACGTCATACAAAATAGTGATGTCATTGATGACGACATACAAAATAGTGATGTCATTGATGACGTCATACAAAATAGTGACGTCATTGATGACGTCATACAAAATAGTGACGTCATTGATGACGTCATACAAAATAGTGACGTCATTGATGACGCCATACAAAATAGTGACGTCATTGATGACGCCATACGAAATAGTGACGTCATTGATGACGCCATACGAAATTATGACGTCATAAGAAAATGGGACGTCATTGATGACGTCATACTTGACGTCACACCAAATAGTGACGTCATATTGATATTATGCTCTATGATGACGTCAAATGCGACTGTGCATTTGTTTGTAGTCGGGCTCTAACGAGTCTTGTGACTTTGACTGCTATATAAATTGTGGTAGTAAAACAAGTGGTACAATATGCTTGTATATTTGTCAAAATAAATCTTTGAAGCGAATTTTGTCTACTTATATAACATGTGTCTGAAACGACAAAACATTTATCCAAGATTACATTTGACGATTTACCTATTATGACAAACCTCTATCCAAGTTGGAGAACGCATTTCAATTTCTTTCTCACTGTTGCAACTTAGAAATTACCTTGATTATGCATAAATAAAGAACTATGAATAAAGAACTATGCATAAAGAAAAGCATTTAGCGGCCGCTGGATTTTGGCTTAGTACATCTCAACTTTACCCTGCTGCAACATGAAGAAGGTATGAGGGACATGATATCAACTTCATATTTTCTCTATAATCTTAAGTTGCACAAACCATGAAACTCAGTCTGTAGGCAAATATTCGTGCGTAAATCACGAAAAATGCATTTGTTTTTGCACAACTGCCGTAGTTTATTGCTAGCGAATCTTTAACTTTGGTTGGTAAAAAGTACGGTGTTAAACTGAAAACTGAATTTCTAATTGTTTTAAACGCCGATCTATGATCTGACGGGTTTCTCAATGCACTTCTGATCAGTTTAAGTGCAAAGAAATGAAAATTTTTGTTCGTTAAATGTTAAAAAAAACACACATTCATATTTTTGCACACAAATATAAAATGACCTCTACGCGTGTGCATTCTGGAGAGCTGCAGTTAGTGAGCACTGTCTTCTAGTACAGCTGAAGTTTTCGATGCACCATTAGCACTTCAGGAAGAGCGGAAGGGAGGGAAAGATTAGAGAGAAACAAAAAACGACGGAGTGCGTTGCGTCTGTTGCGCGGGGCACTAACTGCCGTGAATATTTGCAAGAGAATTTACTAAAATGCATATGCCTGGAAGGATACTGTGCATCAAATTTTAAAATGTTATCATTAAATGGTATGACCAAGGCACACATACAAATGAAGACACCGTGTGGAGGCTGATTCTATAATACGTTTAGAAACGCAGTACATAGTACACGCTGAAATAGTTGCTTTTCGTACTCACTGTTGTTATTTAGTAGGGAATGGTTTTTCAGCCTCGTTAATCTGGGAGGGAAACAATGAGGTCGAGCATTCGCTACATTTAGTTTTAAAAGGGAGATAGGAGTAGGATAGGAAAGTGCGTGTGGCTCGGTATCCACCACAGCTTACTGTATCAAAACCTTTATGGAAAATTTAGGTTTTGTAGAAGTAGAGTTAAGACAAAGGAACCTCAGATCGAATAGAATAACTGTATTTCCAAAATAAGTTCCAGCAAGCTTTTAACACGACTGAAGCTACAAAACAAAGAAATAAAAAGAAAAGTAAGTTGATGAAATGAATGGTGTTTTGCAAACAAGCGAAATTTTATGAATTTACATGCATAATAGAAATTTTGATAATTTCATTTTAATCAAAGGAATGAGATTTCATCATACTGTCGATGACGAAACGGAACACAAAATATATAAACTGTCAAATGAACCCTCATCTCTAACAGCAATCGTATCAAATGTGTTTCTAATCACTTACCTAAATGAATCGAGAGTACACTGCTGAGATGCACCCATCACTGTTGCTTTCTGAAAGAAATAGATGAAAAGACATGAACATCTGCGACACCATTATTTGAGCGCAAATGCCAGGCGTTAGGCTAATTATGTTTCTTCGTGAAGCAGTCAATCGTCCATTTTTTAATAACATGTCTTCCTACAAAGAATTTTGATAGTGAATACATTTACTTATGATTTCAGATGAGAATGTGAGGTTCTGGGATGCAGACTCTCGCCATAGCAGCCCTCACCATCAAGAGATACTCAAGAAATGTACGCCTTCCCATCGTCCAGTTTCGATAAGGTGAGCCACCAACTGGTTTGAAATTGTTTTAACGATCGTACGTTATTTCGAAGGCTTCTCGAACAATTTTGACAGAATGTGTTGATGGAATATCGTAACATTTTCTATCGATCAGGAGAAAAGCTGTTTATGACAAGTTTAAGAGAAATTTATTACTTGAGGTCATGCTCTTATACTGCGATATTAGCGCTTTCGCGATTTTGGTGCTAACGGAAATCATTGTTCGTCAAGCTTATCTTTGAGACACTATTCATATTTGTCAACTTAGTCACCATATACAGGATGTTCCAACATTACGAAACCCGAAAACAGTGACGGAACTCAAAAATTGAGTTTTCATTGTGGTATCCACTGTACAATGCTTACAATACATACAACTGTTGATACATGGCTCGGTCATACAAGCACATGAATTTTCAAAGAGTTAAGGTTAACCATCTGAAAGAAATAGTCTTTAAAAATAGAAATTGGAATCGAAATCGTAACCTTTTTCATCTGTTGTATAAAGGTGCATTCGTCATTTTCCTACGGAATGCTGGGACATCCTGTACAAAGAATATCAATATGACCACTAAAAATCGAGGTCATAAACTTATTTATACATCATATCTCAACAGAGTCAGGACTTAAACTTACTTGCAACGTGTTCATGAAGTTGGAATGAGATTAATAACTCATCTCATTTTAAAAAGTACTCGGAAATATTTAATGATATTCATTAAAAATTAGAATGGCAGCATATAGTTAGCTTTCCTTTAAAATAATTTATTCCATGATACAGCTTTCTAACGTTGTAACGCGTTAAAGACAATCCTAAATAATTTTATTGCACTTTCATTCAAATACGATTCTTTGATTACGAACATTCGTCATACAATTTTTTTGTTTTTCTACAGAACGGGCGGTGATAGGGAATCTATAGGTCCAATCGTCGGCAAGAATTTATTCAACGACCCACGAAAAGTGCAATCTAATACAGCAAGAAGAACATTAACATCCACAACGAAGTCACCACGCTGTATGTTCCACAGATCTTTAACAAATCTGTGTCCACCTAATACTGCTTGCGTTGGTGTTTCTCCTAGGTCCGTGCCCCCTTATTTTTCTGGTCAACAACGGGCTAACGCTAATGAACGTCCTCCTGCACACAAGAACAGATTGTGCCTCTCTGGTGTGGAAGAAAGTTATTCTCCTGTGAATAGGGAAGAAGTTAGTCTGAACTCCAACTATAAGCATACTGGTTCGTGGTTACCCAGCGTACTGTTGGAAAAGGGAGAGTCTGAAAAGCTGCCACTTTTTGTAAATACCCAGTTGGCTAAAAAAGGTGACGTCCCAATCTATCATTCTACAGGAAACCTTCTCAATTTAGATTACGTTGATCCGCATCCAGTTATACATCAGAGAGTCAACAAAATTATTGAAGCATCGACCTACGTTTCTAGTCAAGGCAACGAAAGTTCCTCCAGTGATTCTGGCTACCGGAGTAAGCAATGCGACCAATACGAAACCAGGAAGACTGGCAAGTCTGCCGATCCAGCCTGGGAAGAAGATGACAGTCGCCTCTGTGCTGATATAGAAACTTGCGACACTCTCTTCTTGGATATAGGTGGGACCAAGGAGCCTCCAGAACTAAAAGTTGCAAGAAATTCGAAAGAGAGGGTCAAAAAAAAGAAGAGCAGCAAAGAAAAACTTTTTGAGGAAAGTAACGAGGACCAAAGCACTACAAGTGTAACAAAATCCAATTCCTCTCCTAATAAGCTACAGCCTGTGAATGACGTGTCAGTATTAGTTGAAAAATCAAGTGAAGCTGAAGAACCTACCGTTAAAATCAAGAAGAAAATAAAAATTGTTATAGGGAGGAAACCCAAAGCTAAATTGTTGCGGAAAAAATCATTGACTGATCAGACGACTTGAAATCCTACTAGTATTTAAAGTGGAAAACGTGTACCGAATTTTGAAATTTTTAGATATGACCAAGTCCCAGAGAACCCAATTTAAACTACGTACACTGTTTTGTAACATTTTTATTATTTTAGTACTAATCTTAAAATTTCACTGCAATGAAAGCTTTTCAAGACCTCTACAATCATTTTAATAATATCTAAATTTTGAATCATTTTTTCACATTCATCAAGTATCTGGGCAAAACGTCAATCGCCAAAGGGAATAGATAAATGAGACAATATAAATAAGCGTGGAGCACTGAACATGGGTATAGACGTTACTAGCCTCGGGCAAACTATACCTATGTTCAGCGCTCCAGGGTCAAATCATAAGATTAACTAACAAAATTCTATCATTTGGGCTACTTATAGCGTAAATGTTTTTGAAACGCGATCTCCAACTTCCAGACAGAACTCGACTTGAGTCAGCTAACTAACGCTAACGCCAACGCCAACGACGTCTCTGCCGTGGGAAGTAAATCGATCGTCTGTAGCAGATCGAAGAGTTAAGATGAAAGAAAGAAAGAAAGAAGAATTGAACCAGAAACTCTATAGGTTCCGACGAATAGCACCACAGCGCTGGGAGTCGCAAAAGTTTTGCGTGACGATTGCTTAAACGCCTCAACTAATTTCGAACGTGGTTTCCTTTTAGTTTAATCCTATTAAATCGAAGGACACGCCTCGTTAGAAACTGTTTCTTTTAGAGAAGTGAAATCATTCAACAAATCATTACAAGAAAACGTACAAAAGCCAGCCAGTCGAGGTCATCGAAAAAAAAGAAACATTTCGGCCATCATCTGAAAAAAATGATAGTTAAAATTGACACCTGCACGTCTAAATCACGACAGGCAAGTAATTGATTCTCACAATTATTGTAGCTAAATGAGTTATAGGTAGCTCTGAAAATCTTGAAACGTTCCAGAGAGATGCTGGTTAAGACAAAAAAAAACATTTTTGTTATCTTACCTTCTCACGAAGTCGTCAGTTGAGCCTTCAGCTGATCCTCCGAGGTAAACACGGACAGCGGCTGACGTTCTGTGGCCATAATGAAATGTGTTTAATATACGGAATACTTTGGTTATTGAATTTACATTCTATCAGTTCTTTTGTTTCAACCTTTTCACTTCTGGGAAAGACAGTCTTTAACACAGTAAGCACAAGATATGTGTTTAAAAGTTAAGAAATATGCTTTGAATGGTCTTAAATGGTTGCAAATTACATTTCATGTAGTATTGAGTTTCGGTGTATGAGTGATTCACCAAAGACATCTTCAAGACGATTTCTCAACCTAAACGAACAAGCCTAAACTTACTGCCCCTTTCTTGAACTGAACACAGGCTTCTAATTCTAATTTGGTAACGAGTTAACGCTAATTATAAGATTAAACTACCAAAGAATTTAAAATTTAAAGCATATACGGCGTGGCCCACAAAATATGGAGGGGTTTCAAATTTCAACAACTTTCTTAATTTTACTGATAAATGCATTAACATTAAGATCAAGCAACTAGGACGTAATGGAGAACTAATATGCACTCGTCACTTTTTGTCGCCCCTCTACATTACGTATCATAAAGTCATAATAGGCTTTGATTTTCGACATCGTACAGTCGCACTCATTCCTAAATCTGATGTGATTCCAGCAGGATGAAGAAACTGCTAATACCGGAAGAGAGAATGGAGTTGTGTTGTGAAGAGGGAATATTGTGCCACTATATCAACTGGCCATTTCATTACCTCTACTTGAAAAGTTCTGACTGTGTTGGAGCCCATGAACGAGATGGTTAATGTAAAAAAAAAACAGGCCCTTGAACAACTGAAGGTGAACAATAGAAAGTTCAGGCAAGTGACGCCTGAAACCCTTGAAACTTGTAGTGAAACTTTAAAAAAAACAGATGTGCGAAGTTAAAAATGGTCGCAATTTAACAAAGGTTTCCATACATATTGTAGAAATGCGTCGAAGTTTGAGTAATGCATTCTAACTCCCACCATGACCTTCATATTGTCCTAAAATTCCACACTGTTATACGTAATATAACATTTTTCAAAATTGAAATCCCCTGTGCCTCGAGTCACCCTGTGTATATGAGGCAGTAATTATAAAGGAATTAAATTTGAACTACCTCACAATATTTTACCCTTCATCTACTCCATTTAATGACTAGTTAGAATAACGTCTTTATTTTCAGAATCACGCAATCCAGCTGAAATTCAGGCAAGCGTATGTTGAAACTAATATTTTCATATCCTGAATTGACTTTCCTCTCTCAAACTAGACTATTATCAAAACAAAAAATCAAAATTTCGTAAGTTCGTAGTTTGAAGAAATTCTTTAGTCCATTTAGTTATGGACAGAGACAAAAACTTCAAGCTCCTACAACACTATTTTTACCCTACGCTATTATAACTAAAGTGTCCTTTTCTTATGGAAAGTTGTGTACAAGTTTACAAATAGGTTTCTTACATCATTGACAAATTTATTTGCTAATAGACAATATTTTACACTTTATTTAGAGTGACGTTCATAAGATATTTCATAATAAAGCTTTTGCTTCCCTTCTGACGTTTTAACAACCCTTACTGAAAATAATAACTGACCTTATCTAGTATGCTAATTTTAACGTAAATAAGACAAGTGTAGCTTTTGCAACAGCGAAAAATAAACTTATCAGTTGAAAAACAGTGGAATTGTTTCAAGGAAGCAGCACGATATAAACGTAATAAATTTCGTGTTATCGTTCTTAAGCGCTCTGAAGCAAAAAGATTTGCAGAAGTATAATCCTTCTTAAAGTACCTAAAAGCTGCCATTTATATTAGTAAGTATAGTATACGTATGCTTAGTCCTTCAATACGCAATGTAGTAAAATTGAACTATCTTTTGAATTGAACAAAAGTATTTAATAAAATGCAAGAATTGAAATTTTGCACAGTAAATAAGATGTCAAAACGTATTTGACACCAAGGACATACGATCAAAATGCATGTATTTTCAAGGCTGAATACATTTTGTAGATAAACTTATTTTATGAAGCACACAATGTTAAGAAATAAACTGCAACTTAGTTCCATTTGACCAAAAACAAATCCAACATTCCAATACGAGGGGGCTTTAAAAAGTTCGTGGAAAAAGCTTTCAAAAAGTTCGTGGAAAAAGCTTTCAAAAAGTTCGTGGAAAAAGGACAGTTTGAAAAAACGGTCAAAGTCATAATGTTTATTTTTCAACATATGCTCCATCTAGGTCAATACATTTCTGCAAACGCTGATACCAGCCTGTAAGTCCATCTGTGTAAAACTGAGAG